>JANJGN010003507.1:0-44538 GCA_026770705.1 Isurus oxyrinchus | reverse complement strand
TTCAATGTTGAGGTTGTTGTTGAATTTGTTGGTGTTTTTCAATGTTGAGTTTGTTGTTGTTTTTCAATGTTGAGGTTGTTGTTGAATTTGTTGGTGTTTTTCAATGTTGAGGTTGTTGTTGTTTTTCAATGTTGAGGTTGTTGTTGAATTTGTTGGTGTTTTTAAATGTTGAGGTTGTTGTTGTTTTTCAATGCTGAGGTTGTTGTTGAATTTGTTGGTGCTTTTCAATGTGGAAATTGTTGTTGAATTTGTTGGTGTTTTTCAATGTTGAGGTTGTTGTTGTTCTGCAATGTTGAGGTTGTTGTTGAATTTGTTGGTGTTTTTCAATGTTGAGTTTGTTGTTGAATTTGTTGGTGTTTTTCAATTTCGAGTTTGTCGTTGAAGTTGTTAGTGTTTTTCAATGTTGAGGTTGTTGTTGAATTTGTTGATGTTTTTCAATGTTGAGGTTGTTGTTGAATTTGTTGGTGGTTTTCAATGTTGAGGTTGTTGTTGTTTTTCAATGTTGAGGTTGTTGTTGAATTTGTTGGTGTTTTTCAATGTTTAGTTTGTTGTTGTTTTTCAATGTTGAGGTTGTTGTTGAATTTGTTGGTGTTTTTCAATGTTGAGGTTGTTGTTGTTTTTCAATTTTGAGGTTGTTGTTGAATTTGTTGGTGTTTTTCAATGTTGAGGTTGATATTGTTTTTCAAAGTTGAGGTTGTTGTTGAATTTGTTGGTGTTTTTCAATTTCGAGGTTGTTGTTGAATTTGTTGGTGTTTTTCAATGTTGAAGTTGTTGTTGAATTTGTTGGTGTTTTTCAATGTTGAGGTTGTTGTTGTTTTTCAATGTTGAGGTTGTTGTTGAATTTTTTGGTGTTTTTCAATGTTGAGGTTGTTGTTGTTTTTCAATGCTGAGGTTGTTGTTGAATTTGTTGGTGTTTTTCAGTGTGGAAGTTGTTGTTGAATTTGTTGGTGTTTTTCAGTGTGGAAGTTGTTGTTGAATTTGTTGGTGTTTTTCAATGTTGAGGTTGTTGTTGTTTTTCAATGTTGAGGTTGTTGTTGAATTTGTTTGTGTTTTTCAATGTTGAGATGGTTGTTGTTTTTCAATGTTGAGGTTGTTGTTGAATTTGTTGGTGTTTTTAAATGTTGAGGTTGTTGTTGAATTTGCTGGTGTTTTGAAATGTTGAGGTTGTTGTTGTTTTTCAATGTTGAGGTTGTTGTTGAATTTGTTGGTGTTTTTCAATGTTGAGGTTGTTGTTGTTTTTCAATGTTGAGGTTGTTGTTGTATTTGTTGGTGTTTTTTCAATTTCGAGGTTGTTGTTGAATTTGCTGGTGTTTTTCAATGTTGAAGTTGTTGTTGAATTTGTTGGTGTTTTTCAATGTTGAGGTTGTTGTTGTTTTTCAATGTGGAGGTTGTTGTTGAATTTGTTGGTGTTTTTCAATGTTGAGGTTGTTGTTGTTTTTCACTGCTGAGGTTGTTGTTGAATTTGTTGTTGTTTTTCAACGTTGAGGTTGTTGTTGAATTTTTTGGTGTTTTTCAATGTTGAGGTTGTTGTTGTTTTTCAATGTTGAGGTTGTTGTTGAATTTGTTGGTGTTTTGCAATGTTGAGTTTGTTGTTGTTTTTCAATGTTGAGGTTGTTGTTGAATTTGTTGGTGTTTTTCAATGTTGAGGTTGTTGTAGTTTTTCAATGTTGAGGTTGTTGTTGAATTTGTTGGTGTTTTTCAATGTTGAGGTTGTTGTTGTTTTTCAATGTTGAGGTTGTTGTTGAATTTGTTGGTGCTTTTTCAATGTTGAGATTGTTGTTGAATTTGTTGGTGTTTTTCAATGTTGAGGTTGTTGTTGTTTTTTCAATGTTGAGGTTGTTGTTGAATTTGTTGGTGTTTTTCAATGTTGAGTTTGTTTTTGAATTTGTTGGTGTTTTTCAATTTCGAGGTTGTTGTTGAATTTGTTAGTGTTTTTCAATGTTGAGGTTGTTGTTGAATTTGTGGTGCTTTTCAATGTTGAGGTTGTTGTTGAATTTGTTGGTGTTTTTGAATGTTGAGGTTGTTGTTGTTTTTCAATGTTGAGGTTGTTGTTGAATTTGTTGGTGTTTTTCAATGTTTAGTTTGTTGTTGTTTTTCAATGTTGAGGTTGTTGTTGAATTTGTTGGTGTTTTTCAATGTTGAGGTTGTTGTTGCTTTTCAATTTTGAGGTTGTTGTTGAATTTGTTGGTGTTTTTCAATGTTGAGGTTGTTGTTGTTTTTCAATGTTGAGGTTGTTGTTGAATTTGTTGGTGTTTTTCAACGTTGAGGTTGTTGTTGAATTTGTTGGTGTTTTTCAATGTTGAGGTTGTTGTTGTTTTTCAATGTCGAGGTTGTTGTTGAATTTGTTGGTGTTTTTCAATGTTGAGTTTGTTGTTGTTTTTCAATGTTGAGGTTGTTGTTGAATTTGTTGGTGTTTTTCAATGTTGAGGTTGTTGTTGTTTTTCAATGTTGAGGTTGTTGTTGAATTTGTTGGTGTTTTTAAATGTTGAGGTTGTTGTTGTTTTTCAATGCTGAGGTTGTTGTTGAATTTGTTGGTGCTTTTCAATGTGGAAATTGTTGTTGAATTTGTTGGTGTTTTTCAATGTTGAGGTTGTTGTTGTTCTGCAATGTTGAGGTTGTTGTTGAATTTGTTGGTGTTTTTCAATGTTGAGTTTGTTGTTGAATTTGTTGGTGTTTTTCAATTTCGAGGTTGTCGTTGAATTTGTTAGTGTTTTTCAATGTTGAGGTTGTTGTTGAATTTGTTGGTGTTTTTCAATGTTGAGGTTGTTGTTGAATTTGTTGGTGGTTTTCAATGTTGAGGTTGTTGTTGTTTTTCAATGCTGAGGTTGTTGTTGAATTTGTTGGTGCTTTTCAATGTGGAAATTGTTGTTGAATTTGTTGGTGTTTTTCAATGTTGAGGTTGTTGTTGTTCTGCAATGTTGAGGTTGTTGTTGAATTTGTTGGTGTTTTTCAATGTTGAGTTTGTTGTTGAATTTGTTGGTGTTTTTCAATTTCGAGGTTGTCGTTGAATTTGTTAGTGTTTTTCAATGTTGAGGTTGTTGTTGAATTTGTTGGTGTTTTTCAATGTTGAGGTTGTTGTTGAATTTGTTGGTGGTTTTCAATGTTGAGGTTGTTGTTGTTTTTCAATGTTGAGGTTGTTGTTGAATTTGTTGGTGGTTTTCAATGTTGAGGTTGTTGTTGTTTTTCAATGTTGAGGTTGTTGTTGAATTTGTTGGTGTTTTTAAATGTTGAGGTTGTTGTTGTTTTTCAATGCTGAGGTTGTTGTTGAATTTGTTGGTGCTTTTCAATGTGGAAATTGTTGTTGAATTTGTTGGTGTTTTTCAATGTTGAGGTTGTTGTTGTTCTGCAATGTTGAGGTTGTTGTTGAATTTGTTGGTGTTTTTCAATGTTGAGTTTGTTGTTGAATTTGTTGGTGTTTTTCAATTTCGAGGTTGTCGTTGAATTTGTTAGTGTTTTTCAATGTTGAGGTTGTTGTTGAATTTGTTGATGTTTTTCAATGTTGAGGTTGTTGTTGAATTTGTTGGTGGTTTTCAATGTTGAGGTTGTTGTTGTTTTTCAATGTTGAGGTTGTTGTTGAATTTGTTGGTGTTTTTCAATGTTTAGTTTGTTGTTGTTTTTCAATGTTGAGGTTGTTGTTGAATTTGTTGGTGTTTTTCAATGTTGAGGTTGTTGTTGTTTTTCAATTTTGAGGTTGTTGTTGAATTTGTTGGTGTTTTTCAATGTTGAGGTTGATATTGTTTTTCAAAGTTGAGGTTGTTGTTGAATTTGTTGGTGTTTTTCAATTTCGAGGTTGTTGTTGAATTTGTTGGTGTTTTTCAATGTTGAAGTTGTTGTTGAATTTGTTGGTGTTTTTCAATGTTGAGGTTGTTGTTGTTTTTCAATGTTGAGGTTGTTGTTGAATTTGTTGGTGTTTTTCAATGTTGAGGTTGTTGTTGTTTTTCAATGCTGAGGTTGTTGTTGAATTTGTTGGTGTTTTTCAGTGTGGAAGTTGTTGTTGAATTTGTTGGTGTTTTTCAATGTTGAGGTTGTTGTTGTTTTTCAATGTTGAGGTTGTTGTTGAATTTGTTTGTGTTTTTCAATGTTGAGATGGTTGTTGTTTTTCAATGTTGAGGTTGTTGTTGAATTTGTTGGTGTTTTTTAAATGTTGAGGTTGTTGTTGAATTTGCTGGTGTTTTGAAATGTTGAGGTTGTTGTTGTTTTTCAATGTTGAGGTTGTTGTTGAATTTGTTGGTGTTTTTCAATGTTGAGGTTGTTGTTGTTTTTCAATGTTGAGGTTGTTGTTGTATTTGTTGGTGTTTTTCAATTTCGAGGTTGTTGTTGAATTTGCTGGTGTTTTTCAATGTTGAAGTTGTTGTTGAATTTGTTGGTGTTTTTCAATGTTGAGGTTGTTGTTGTTTTTCAATGTGGAGGTTGTTGTTGAATTTGTTGGTGTTTTTCAATGTTGAGGTTGTTGTTGTTTTTCACTGCTGAGGTTGTTGTTGAATTTGTTGTTGTTTTTCAACGTTGAGGTTGTTGTTGAATTTTTTGGTGTTTTTCAATGTTGAGGTTGTTGTTGTTTTTCAATGTTGAGGTTGTTGTTGAATTTGTTGGTGTTTTGCAATGTTGAGTTTGTTGTTGTTTTTCAATGTTGAGGTTGTTGTTGAATTTGTTGGTGTTTTTCAATGTTGAGGTTGTTGTAGTTTTTCAATGTTGAGGTTGTTGTTGAATTTGTTGGTGTTTTTCAATGTTGAGGTTGTTGTTGTTTTTCAATGTTGAGGTTGTTGTTGAATTTGTTGGTGCTTTTCAATGTTGAGATTGTTGTTGAATTTGTTGGTGTTTTTCAATGTTGAGGTTGTTGTTGTTTTTCAATGTTGAGGTTGTTGTTGAATTTGTTGGTGTTTTTCAATGTTGAGTTTGTTGTTGAATTTGTTGGTGTTTTTCAATTTCGAGGTTGTTGTTGAATTTGTTAGTGTTTTTCAATGTTGAGGTTGTTGTTGAATTTGTGGTGCTTTTCAATGTTGAGGTTGTTGTTGAATTTGTTGGTGTTTTTGAATGTTGAGGTTGTTGTTGTTTTTCAATGTTGAGGTTGTTGTTGAATTTGTTGGTGTTTTTCAATGTTTAGTTTGTTGTTGTTTTTCAATGTTGAGGTTGTTGTTGAATTTGTTGGTGTTTTTCAATGTTGAGGTTGTTGTTGCTTTTCAATTTTGAGGTTGTTGTTGAATTTGTTGGTGTTTTTCAATGTTGAGGTTGTTGTTGTTTTTCAATGTTGAGGTTGTTGTTGAATTTGTTGGTGTTTTTCAACGTTGAGGTTGTTGTTGAATTTGTTGGTGTTTTTCAATGTTGAGGTTGTTGTTGTTTTTCAATGTTGAGGTTGTTGTTGAATTTGTTGGTGTTTTTCAATGTTGAGTTTGTTGTTGTTTTTCAATGTTGAGGTTGTTGTTGAATTTGTTGGTGTTTTTCAATGTTGAGGTTGTTGTTGTTTTTCAATGTTGAGGTTGTTGTTGAATTTGTTGGTGTTTTTAAATGTTGAGGTTGTTGTTGTTTTTCAATGCTGAGGTTGTTGTTGAATTTGTTGGTGCTTTTCAATGTGGAAATTGTTGTTGAATTTGTTGGTGTTTTTCAATGTTGAGGTTGTTGTTGTTCTGCAATGTTGAGGTTGTTGTTGAATTTGTTGGTGTTTTTCAATGTTGAGTTTGTTGTTGAATTTGTTGGTGTTTTTCAATTTCGAGGTTGTCGTTGAATTTGTTAGTGTTTTTCAATGTTGAGGTTGTTGTTGAATTTGTTGGTGTTTTTCAATGTTGAGGTTGTTGTTGAATTTGTTGGTGGTTTTCAATGTTGAGGTTGTTGTTGTTTTTCAATGTTGAGGTTGTTGTTGAATTTGTTGGTGTTTTTCAATGTTTAGTTTGTTGTTGTTTTTCAATGCTGAGGTTGTTGTTGAATTTGTTGGTGTTTTTCAATGTTGAGGTTGTTGTTGTTTTTCAATTTTGAGGTTGTTGTTGAATTTGTTGGTGTTTTTCAATGTTGAGGTTGATGTTGTTTTTCAAAGTTGAGGTTGTTGTTGAATTTGTTGGTGTTTTTCAATTTCGAGGTTGTTGTTGAATTTGTTGGTGTTTTTCAATGTTGAAGTTGTTGTTGAATTTGTTGGTGTTTTTCAATGTTGAGGTTGTTGTTGTTTTTCAATGTTGAGGTTGTTGTTGAATTTGTTTGTGTTTTTCAATGTTGAGGTTGTTGTTGTTTTTCAATGCTGAGGTTGTTGTTGAATTTGTTGGTGTTTTTCAGTGTGGAAGTTGTTGTTGAATTTGTTGGTATTTTTCAATGTTGAGGTTGTTGTTGTTTTTCAATGTTGAGGTTGTTGTTGAATTTGTTTGTGTTTTTCAATGTTGAGATGGTTGTTGTTTTTCAATGTTGAGGTTGTTGTTGAATTTGTTGGTGTTTTTCAATGTTGAGGTTGTTGTTGAATTTGTTGGTGTTTTTCAATGTTGAGGTTGTTGATATTTTTCAATGTTGAGGTTGTTGTTGAATTTGTTGGTGTTTTTCAATGTTTAGGTTGTTGTTGTTTTTCAATGTTGAGGTTGTTGTTTAATTTGTTGTTGTTTTTCAACGTTGAGGTTGTTGTTGAATTTGTTGGTGTTTTTCATTGTTGAGGTTGTTGTTGTTTTTCAATGTTGAGGTTGTTGTTGAATTTGTTGGTGTTTTGCAATGTTGAGTTTGTTGTTGTTTTTCAATGTTGAGGTTGTTGTTGAATTTGTTGGTGTTTTTCAATGTTGAGGTTGTTGTAGTTTTTCAATGTTGAGGTTGTTGTTGAATTTGTTGGTGTTTTTCAATGTTGAGGTTGTTGTTGTTTTTCAATGTTGAGGTTGTTGTTGAATTTGTTGGTGCTTTTCAATGTTGAGATTGTTGTTGAATTTGTTGGTGTTTTTCAATGTTGAGGTTGTTGTTGTTTTTCAATGTTGAGGTTGTTGTTGAATTTGATGGTGTTTTTCAATGTTGAGTTTGTTGTTGAATTTGTTGGTGTTTTTCAATTTCGAGGTTGTTGTTGAATTTGTTAGTGTTTTTCAATGTTGAGGTTGTTGTTGAATTTGTGGTGCTTTTCAATGTTGAGGTTGTTGTTGAATTTGTTGGCGTTTTTGAATGTTGAGGTTGTTGTTGTTTTTCAATGTTGAGGTTGTTGTTGAATTTGTTGGTGTTTTTCAATGTTTAGTTTGTTGTTGTTTTTCAATGTTGAGGTTGTTGTTGAATTTGTTGGTGTTTTTCAATGTTGAGGTTGTTGTTGCTTTTCAATTTTGAGGTTGTTGTTGAATTTGTTGGTGTTTTTCAATGTTGAGGTTGTTGTTGTTTTTCAAAGTTGAGGTTGTTGTTGAATTTGTTGGTGTTTTTCAATTTCGAGGTTGTTGTTGAATTTGTTGGTGTTTTTCAAAGTTGAAGTTGTTGTTGAATTTATTGGTGTTTTTCAATGTTGAGGTTGTTGTTGAATTTGTTGGTGTTTTTCAATGTTGAGGTTGTTGTTGTTTTTCAATGCTGAGGTTGTTGTTGAATTTGTTGATGTTTTTCAATGTTGAAGTTGTTGTTGAATTTGTTGGTGTTTTTCAATTTTGAGGTTGTTGTTGTTTTTCAATGTTGAGGTTGTTGTTGAATTTGTTGGTGTTTTTCAACGTTGAGGTTGTTGTTGAATTTGTTGGTGTTTTTCAATGTTGAGGTTGTTGTTGTTTTTCAATGTTGAGGTTGTTGTTGAATTTGTTGGTGTTTTTCAATGTTGAGTTTGTTGTTGTTTTTCAATGTTGAGGTTGTTGTTGAATTTGTTGGTGTTTTTCAATGTTGAGGTTGTTGTTGTTTTTCAATGTTGAGGTTGTTGTTGAATTTGTTGGTGTTTTTAAATGTTGAGGTTGTTGTTGTTTTTCAATGCTGAGGTTGTTGTTGAATTTGTTGGTGCTTTTCAATGTGGAAATTGTTGTTGAATTTGTTGGTGTTTTTCAATGTTGAGGTTGTTGTTGTTCTGCAATGTTGAGGTTGTTGTTGAATTTGTTGGTGTTTTTCAATGTTGAGTTTGTTGTTGAATTTGTTGGTGTTTTTCAATTTCGAGGTTGTCGTTGAATTTGTTAGTGTTTTTCAATGTTGAGGTTGTTGTTGAATTTGTTGGTGTTTTTCAATGTTGAGGTTGTTGTTGAATTTGTTGGTGGTTTTCAATGTTGAGGTTGTTGTTGTTTTTCAATGCTGAGGTTGTTGTTGAATTTGTTGGTGCTTTTCAATGTGGAAATTGTTGTTGAATTTGTTGGTGTTTTTCAATGTTGAGGTTGTTGTTGTTCTGCAATGTTGAGGTTGTTGTTGAATTTGTTGGTGTTTTTCAATGTTGAGTTTGTTGTTGAATTTGTTGGTGTTTTTCAATTTCGAGGTTGTCGTTGAATTTGTTAGTGTTTTTCAATGTTGAGGTTGTTGTTGAATTTGTTGGTGTTTTTCAATGTTGAGGTTGTTGTTGAATTTGTTGGTGGTTTTCAATGTTGAGGTTGTTGTTGTTTTTCAATGTTGAGGTTGTTGTTGAATTTGTTGGTGGTTTTCAATGTTGAGGTTGTTGTTGTTTTTCAATGTTGAGGTTGTTGTTGAATTTGTTGGTGTTTTTAAATGTTTAGGTTGTCGTTGTTTTTCAATGCTGAGGTTGTTGTTGAATTTGTTGGTGCTTTTCAATGTGGAAATTGTTGTTGAATTTGTTGGTGTTTTTCAATGTTGAGGTTGTTGTTGTTCTGCAATGTTGAGGTTGTTGTTGAATTTGTTGGTGTTTTTCAATGTTGAGTTTGTTGTTGAATTTGTTGGTGTTTTTCAATTTCGAGGTTGTCGTTGAATTTGTTAGTGTTTTTCAATGTTGAGGTTGTTGTTGAATTTGTTGATGTTTTTCAATGTTGAGGTTGTTGTTGAATTTGTTGGTGGTTTTCAATGTTGAGGTTGTTGTTGTTTTTCAATGTTGAGGTTGTTGTTGAATTTGTTGGTGTTTTTCAATGTTTAGTTTGTTGTTGTTTTTCAATGTTGAGGTTGTTGTTGAATTTGTTGGTGTTTTTCAATGTTGAGGTTGTTGCTGTTTTTCAATTTTGAGGTTGTTGTTGAATTTGTTGGTGTTTTTCAATGTTGAGGTTGATATTGTTTTTCAAAGTTGAGGTTGTTGTTGAATTTGTTGGTGTTTTTCAATTTCGAGGTTGTTGTTGAATTTGTTGGTGTTTTTCAATGTTGATGTTGTTGTTGAATTTGTTGGTGTTTTTCAATGTTGAGGTTGTTGTTGTTTTTCAATGTTGAGGTTGTTGTTGAATTTGTTGGTGTTTTTCAATGTTGAGGTTGTTGTTGTTTTTCAATGCTGAGGTTGTTGTTGAATTTGTTGGTGTTTTTCAGTGTGGAAGTTGTTGTTGAATTTGTTGGTGTTTTTCAATGTTGAGGTTGTTGTTGTTTTTCAATGTTGAGGTTGTTGTTGAATTTGTTGGTGTTTTTCAATGTTGATGTTGTTGTTGAATTTGTTGGTGTTTTTCAATGTTGAGGTTGTTGTTGTTTTTCAATGTTGAGGTTGTTGTTGAATTTGTTGGTGTTTTTCAATGTTGAGGTTGTTGTTGTTTTTCAATGCTGAGGTTGTTGTTGAATTTGTTGATGTTTTTCAATGTTGAAGTTGTTGTTGAATTTGTTGGTGTTTTTCAATTTTGAGGTTGTTGTTGTTTTTCAATGTTGAGGTTGTTGTTGAATTTGTTGGTGTTTTTCAACGTTGAGGTTGTTGTTGAATTTGTTGGTGTTTTTCAATGTTGAGGTTGTTGTTGTTTTTCAATGTTGAGGTTGTTGTTGAATTTGTTGGTGTTTTTCAATGTTGAGTTTGTTGTTGTTTTTCAATGTTGAGGTTGTTGTTGAATTTGTTGGTGTTTTTCAATGTTGAGGTTGTTGTTGTTTTTCAATGTTGAGGTTGTTGTTGAATTTGTTGGTGTTTTTAAATGTTGAGGTTGTTGTTGTTTTTCAATGCTGAGGTTGTTGTTGAATTTGTTGGTGCTTTTCAATGTGGAAATTGTTGTTGAATTTGTTGGTGTTTTTCAATGTTGAGGTTGTTGTTGTTCTGCAATGTTGAGGTTGTTGTTGAATTTGTTGGTGTTTTTCAATGTTGAGTTTGTTGTTGAATTTGTTGGTGTTTTTCAATTTCGAGGTTGTCGTTGAATTTGTTAGTGTTTTTCAATGTTGAGGTTGTTGTTGAATTTGTTGGTGTTTTTCAATGTTGAGGTTGTTGTTGAATTTGTTGGTGGTTTTCAATGTTGAGGTTGTTGTTGTTTTTCAATGCTGAGGTTGTTGTTGAATTTGTTGGTGCTTTTCAATGTGGAAATTGTTGTTGAATTTGTTGGTGTTTTTCAATGTTGAGGTTGTTGTTGTTCTGCAATGTTGAGGTTGTTGTTGAATTTGTTGGTGTTTTTCAATGTTGAGTTTGTTGTTGAATTTGTTGGTGTTTTTCAATTTCGAGGTTGTCGTTGAATTTGTTAGTGTTTTTCAATGTTGAGGTTGTTGTTGAATTTGTTGGTGTTTTTCAATGTTGAGGTTGTTGTTGAATTTGTTGGTGGTTTTCAATGTTGAGGTTGTTGTTGTTTTTCAATGTTGAGGTTGTTGTTGAATTTGTTGGTGGTTTTCAATGTTGAGGTTGTTGTTGTTTTTCAATGTTGAGGTTGTTGTTGAATTTGTTGGTGTTTTTAAATGTTTAGGTTGTCGTTGTTTTTCAATGCTGAGGTTGTTGTTGAATTTGTTGGTGCTTTTCAATGTGGAAATTGTTGTTGAATTTGTTGGTGTTTTTCAATGTTGAGGTTGTTGTTGTTCTGCAATGTTGAGGTTGTTGTTGAATTTGTTGGTGTTTTTCAATGTTGAGTTTGTTGTTGAATTTGTTGGTGTTTTTCAATTTCGAGGTTGTCGTTGAATTTGTTAGTGTTTTTCAATGTTGAGGTTGTTGTTGAATTTGTTGATGTTTTTCAATGTTGAGGTTGTTGTTGAATTTGTTGGTGGTTTTCAATGTTGAGGTTGTTGTTGTTTTTCAATGTTGAGGTTGTTGTTGAATTTGTTGGTGTTTTTCAATGTTTAGTTTGTTGTTGTTTTTCAATGTTGAGGTTGTTGTTGAATTTGTTGGTGTTTTTCAATGTTGAGGTTGTTGTTGTTTTTCAATTTTGAGGTTGTTGTTGAATTTGTTGGTGTTTTTCAATGTTGAGGTTGATATTGTTTTTCAAAGTTGAGGTTGTTGTTGAATTTGTTGGTGTTTTTCAATTTCGAGGTTGTTGTTGAATTTGTTGGTGTTTTTCAATGTTGATGTTGTTGTTGAATTTGTTGGTGTTTTTCAATGTTGAGGTTGTTGTTGTTTTTCAATGTTGAGGTTGTTGTTGAATTTGTTGGTGTTTTTCAATGTTGAGGTTGTTGTTGTTTTTCAATGCTGAGGTTGTTGTTGAATTTGTTGGTGTTTTTCAGTGTGGAAGTTGTTGTTGAATTTGTTGGTGTTTTTCAATGTTGAGGTTGTTGTTGTTTTTCAATGTTGAGGTTGTTGTTGAATTTGTTTGTGTTTTTCAATGTTGAGATGGTTGTTGTTTTTCAATGTTGAGGTTGTTGTTGAATTTGTTGGTGTTTTTAAATGTTGAGGTTGTTGTTGAATTTGCTGGTGTTTTGAAATGTTGAGGTTGTTGTTGTTTTTCAATGTTGAGGTTGTTGTTGAATTTGTTGGTGTTTTTCAATGTTGAGGTTGTTGTTGTTTTTCAATGTTGAGGTTGTTGTTGTATTTGTTGGTGTTTTTCAATTTCGAGGTTGTTGTTGAATTTGCTGGTGTTTTTCAATGTTGAAGTTGTTGTTGAATTTGTTGGTGTTTTTCAATGTTGAGGTTGTTGTTGTTTTTCAATGTGGAGGTTGTTGTTGAATTTGTTGGTGTTTTTCAATGTTGAGGTTGTTGTTGTTTTTCACTGCTGAGGTTGTTGTTGAATTTGTTGTTGTTTTTCAACGTTGAGGTTGTTGTTGAATTTTTTGGTGTTTTTCAATGTTGAGGTTGTTGTTGTTTTTCAATGTTGAGGTTGTTGTTGAATTTGTTGGTGTTTTGCAATGTTGAGTTTGTTGTTGTTTTTCAATGTTGAGGTTGTTGTTGAATTTGTTGGTGTTTTTCAATGTTGAGGTTGTTGTAGTTTTTCAATGTTGAGGTTGTTGTTGAATTTGTTGGTGTTTTTCAATGTTGAGGTTGTTGTTGTTTTTCAATGTTGAGGTTGTTGTTGAATTTGTTGGTGCTTTTCAATGTTGAGATTGTTGTTGAATTTGTTGGTGTTTTTCAATGTTGAGGTTGTTGTTGTTTTTCAATGTTGAGGTTGTTGTTGAATTTGTTGGTGTTTTTCAATGTTGAGTTTGTTGTTGAATTTGTTGGTGTTTTTCAATTTCGAGGTTGTTGTTGAATTTGTTAGTGTTTTTCAATGTTGAGGTTGTTGTTGAATTTGTGGTGCTTTTCAATGTTGAGGTTGTTGTTGAATTTGTTGGTGTTTTTGAATGTTGAGGTTGTTGTTGTTTTTCAATGTTGAGGTTGTTGTTGAATTTGTTGGTGTTTTTCAATGTTTAGTTTGTTGTTGTTTTTCAATGTTGAGGTTGTTGTTGAATTTGTTGGTGTTTTTCAATGTTGAGGTTGTTGTTGCTTTTCAATTTTGAGGTTGTTGTTGAATTTGTTGGTGTTTTTCAATGTTGAGGTTGTTGTTGTTTTTCAATGTTGAGGTTGTTGTTGAATTTGTTGGTGTTTTTCAACGTTGAGGTTGTTGTTGAATTTGTTGGTGTTTTTCAATGTTGAGGTTGTTGTTGTTTTTCAATGTTGAGGTTGTTGTTGAATTTGTTGGTGTTTTTCAATGTTGAGTTTGTTGTTGTTTTTCAATGTTGAGGTTGTTGTTGAATTTGTTGGTGTTTTTCAATGTTGAGGTTGTTGTTGTTTTTCAATGTTGAGGTTGTTGTTGAATTTGTTGGTGTTTTTAAATGTTGAGGTTGTTGTTGTTTTTCAATGCTGAGGTTGTTGTTGAATTTGTTGGTGCTTTTCAATGTGGAAATTGTTGTTGAATTTGTTGGTGTTTTTCAATGTTGAGGTTGTTGTTGTTCTGCAATGTTGAGGTTGTTGTTGAATTTGTTGGTGTTTTTCAATGTTGAGTTTGTTGTTGAATTTGTTGGTGTTTTTCAATTTCGAGGTTGTCGTTGAATTTGTTAGTGTTTTTCAATGTTGAGGTTGTTGTTGAATTTGTTGGTGTTTTTCAATGTTGAGGTTGTTGTTGAATTTGTTGGTGGTTTTCAATGTTGAGGTTGTTGTTGTTTTTCAATGTTGAGGTTGTTGTTGAATTTGTTGGTGTTTTTCAATGTTTAGTTTGTTGTTGTTTTTCAATGCTGAGGTTGTTGTTGAATTTGTTGGTGTTTTTCAATGTTGAGGTTGTTGTTGTTTTTCAATTTTGAGGTTGTTGTTGAATTTGTTGGTGTTTTTCAATGTTGAGGTTGATGTTGTTTTTCAAAGTTGAGGTTGTTGTTGAATTTGTTGGTGTTTTTCAATTTCGAGGTTGTTGTTGAATTTGTTGGTGTTTTTCAATGTTGAAGTTGTTGTTGAATTTGTTGGTGTTTTTCAATGTTGAGGTTGTTGTTGTTTTTCAATGTTGAGGTTGTTGTTGAATTTGTTGGTGTTTTTCAATGTTGAGGTTGTTGTTGTTTTTCAATGCTGAGGTTGTTGTTGAATTTGTTGGTGTTTTTCAGTGTGGAAGTTGTTGTTGAATTTGTTGGTATTTTTCAATGTTAAGGTTGTTGTTGTTTTTCAATGTTGAGGTTGTTGTTGAATTTGTTTGTGTTTTTCAATGTTGAGATGGTTGTTGTTTTTCAATGTTGAGGTTGTTGTTGAATTTGTTGGTGTTTTTAAATGTTGAGGTTGTTGTTGAATTTGCTGGTGTTTTGAAATGTTGAGGTTGTTGTTGTTTTTCAATGTTGAGGTTGTTGTTGAATTTGTTGGTGTTTTTCAATGTTGAGGTTGTTGTTGTTTTTCAATGTTGAGGTTGTTGTTGTTCTTAAATGTTGGGGTTGTTGTTGAATTTGTTGGTGTTTTTCAATGTTGAGGTTGTTGTAGTTTTTCAATGTTGAGGTTGTTGTTGAATTTGTTGGTGTTTTTCAATGTTGAGGTTGTTGTTGTTTTTCAATGTTGAGGTTGTTGTTGAATTTGTTGGTGCTTTTCAATGTTGAGATTGTTGTTGAATTTGTTGGTGTTTTTCAATGTTGAGGTTGTTGTTGTTTTTCAATGTTGAGGTTGTTGTTGAATTTGTTGGTGTTTTTCAATGTTGAGTTTGTTGTTGAATTTGTTGGTGTTTTTCAATTTCGAGGTTGTTGTTGAATTTGTTAGTGTTTTTCAATGTTGAGGTTGTTGTTGAATTTGTGGTGCTTTTCAATGTTGAGGTTGTTGTTGAATTTGTTGGCGTTTTTGAATGTTGAGGTTGTTGTTGTTTTTCAATGTTGAGGTTGTTGTTGAATTTGTTGGTGTTTTTCAATGTTTAGTTTGTTGTTGTTTTTTAATGTTGAGGTTGTTGTTGAATTTGTTGGTGTTTTTCAATGTTGAGGTTGTTGTTGCTTTTCAATTTTGAGGTTGTTGTTGAATTTGTTGGTGTTTTTCAATGTTGAGGTTGTTGTTGTTTTTCAAAGTTGAGGTTGTTGTTGAATTTGTTGGTGTTTTTCAATTTCGAGGTTGTTGTTGAATTTGTTGGTGTTTTTCAAAGTTGAAGTTGTTGTTGAATTTATTGGTGTTTTTCAATGTTGAGGTTGTTGTTGAATTTGTTGGTGTTTTTCAATGTTGAGGTTGTTGTTGTTTTTCAATGCTGAGGTTGTTGTTGAATTTGTTGATGTTTTTCAATGTTGAAGTTGTTGTTGAATTTGTTGGTGTTTTTCAATTTTGAGGTTGTTGTTGTTTTTCAATGTTGAGGTTGTTGTTGAATTTGTTGGTGTTTTTCAACGTTGAGGTTGTTGTTGAATTTGTTGGTGTTTTTCAATGTTGAGGTTGTTGTTGTTTTTCAATGTTGAGGTTGTTGTTGAATTTGTTGGTGTTTTTCAATGTTGAGTTTGTTGTTGTTTTTCAATGTTGAGGTTGTTGTTGAATTTGTTGGTGTTTTTCAATGTTGAGGTTGTTGTTGTTTTTCAATGTTGAGGTTGTTGTTGAATTTGTTGGTGTTTTTAAATGTTGAGGTTGTTGTTGTTTTTCAATGCTGAGGTTGTTGTTGAATTTGTTGGTGCTTTTCAATGTGGAAATTGTTGTTGAATTTGTTGGTGTTTTTCAATGTTGAGGTTGTTGTTGTTCTGCAATGTTGAGGTTGTTGTTGAATTTGTTGGTGTTTTTCAATGTTGAGTTTGTTGTTGAATTTGTTGGTGTTTTTCAATTTCGAGGTTGTCGTTGAATTTGTTAGTGTTTTTCAATGTTGAGGTTGTTGTTGAATTTGTTGGTGTTTTTCAATGTTGAGGTTGTTGTTGAATTTGTTGGTGGTTTTCAATGTTGAGGTTGTTGTTGTTTTTCAATGCTGAGGTTGTTGTTGAATTTGTTGGTGCTTTTCAATGTGGAAATTGTTGTTGAATTTGTTGGTGTTTTTCAATGTTGAGGTTGTTGTTGTTCTGCAATGTTGAGGTTGTTGTTGAATTTGTTGGTGTTTTTCAATGTTGAGTTTGTTGTTGAATTTGTTGGTGTTTTTCAATTTCGAGGTTGTCGTTGAATTTGTTAGTGTTTTTCAATGTTGAGGTTGTTGTTGAATTTGTTGGTGTTTTTCAATGTTGAGGTTGTTGTTGAATTTGTTGGTGGTTTTCAATGTTGAGGTTGTTGTTGTTTTTCAATGTTGAGGTTGTTGTTGAATTTGTTGGTGGTTTTCAATGTTGAGGTTGTTGTTGTTTTTCAATGTTGAGGTTGTTGTTGAATTTGTTGGTGTTTTTAAATGTTGAGGTTGTTGTTGTTTTTCAATGCTGAGGTTGTTGTTGAATTTGTTGGTGCTTTTCAATGTGGAAATTGTTGTTGAATTTGTTGGTGTTTTTCAATGTTGAGGTTGTTGTTGTTCTGCAATGTTGAGGTTGTTGTTGAATTTGTTGGTGTTTTTCAATGTTGAGTTTGTTGTTGAATTTGTTGGTGTTTTTCAATTTCGAGGTTGTCGTTGAATTTGTTAGTGTTTTTCAATGTTGAGGTTGTTGTTGAATTTGTTGATGTTTTTCAATGTTGAGGTTGTTGTTGAATTTGTTGGTGGTTTTCAATGTTGAGGTTGTTGTTGTTTTTCAATGTTGAGGTTGTTGTTGAATTTGTTGGTGTTTTTCAATGTTGAGGTTGTTGTTGTTTTTCAATTTTGAGGTTGTTGTTGAATTTGTTGGTGTTTTTCAATGTTGAGGTTGATATTGTTTTTCAAAGTTGAGGTTGTTGTTGAATTTGTTGGTGTTTTTCAATTTCGAGGTTGTTGTTGAATTTGTTGGTGTTTTTCAATGTTGAAGTTGTTGTTGAATTTGTTGGTGTTTTTCAATGTTGAGGTTGTTGTTGTTTTTCAATGTTGAGGTTGTTGTTGAATTTGTTGGTGTTTTTCAATGTTGAGGTTGTTGTTGTTTTTCAATGCTGAGGTTGTTGTTGAATTTGTTGGTGTTTTTCAGTGTGGAAGTTGTTGTTGAATTTGTTGGTGTTTTTCAATGTTGAGGTTGTTGTTGTTTTTCAATGTTGAGGTTGTTGTTGAATTTGTTTGTGTTTTTCAATGTTGAGATGGTTGTTGTTTTTCAATGTTGAGGTTGTTGTTGAATTTGTTGGTGTTTTTAAATGTTGAGGTTGTTGTTGAATTTGCTGGTGTTTTGAAATGTTGAGGTTGTTGTTGTTTTTCAATGTTGAGGTTGTTGTTGAATTTGTTGGTGTTTTTCAATGTTGAGGTTGTTGTTGTTTTTCAATGTTGAGGTTGTTGTTGTATTTGTTGGTGTTTTTCAATTTCGAGGTTGTTGTTGAATTTGCTGGTGTTTTTCAATGTTGAAGTTGTTGTTGAATTTGTTGGTGTTTTTCAATGTTGAGGTTGTTGTTGTTTTTCAATGTGGAGGTTGTTGTTGAATTTGTTGGTGTTTTTCAATGTTGAGGTTGTTGTTGTTTTTCACTGCTGAGGTTGTTGTTGAATTTGTTGTTGTTTTTCAACGTTGAGGTTGTTGTTGAATTTTTTGGTGTTTTTCAATGTTGAGGTTGTTGTTGTTTTTCAATGTTGAGGTTGTTGTTGAATTTGTTGGTGTTTTGCAATGTTGAGTTTGTTGTTGTTTTTCAATGTTGAGGTTGTTGTTGAATTTGTTGGTGTTTTTCAATGTTGAGGTTGTTGTAGTTTTTCAATGTTGAGGTTGTTGTTGAATTTGTTGGTGTTTTTCAATGTTGAGGTTGTTGTTGTTTTTCAATGTTGAGGTTGTTGTTGAATTTGTTGGTGCTTTTCAATGTTGAGATTGTTGTTGAATTTGTTGGTGTTTTTCAATGTTGAGGTTGTTGTTGTTTTTCAATGTTGAGGTTGTTGTTGAATTTGTTGGTGTTTTTCAATGTTGAGTTTGTTGTTGAATTTGTTGGTGTTTTTCAATTTCGAGGTTGTTGTTGAATTTGTTAGTGTTTTTCAATGTTGAGGTTGTTGTTGAATTTGTGGTGCTTTTCAATGTTGAGGTTGTTGTTGAATTTGTTGGTGTTTTTGAATGTTGAGGTTGTTGTTGTTTTTCAATGTTGAGGTTGTTGTTGAATTTGTTGGTGTTTTTCAATGTTTAGTTTGTTGTTGTTTTTCAATGTTGAGGTTGTTGTTGAATTTGTTGGTGTTTTTCAATGTTGAGGTTGTTGTTGCTTTTCAATTTTGAGGTTGTTGTTGAATTTGTTGGTGTTTTTCAATGTTGAGGTTGTTGTTGTTTTTCAATGTTGAGGTTGTTGTTGAATTTGTTGGTGTTTTTCAACGTTGAGGTTGTTGTTGAATTTGTTGGTGTTTTTCAATGTTGAGGTTGTTGTTGTTTTTCAATGTTGAGGTTGTTGTTGAATTTGTTGGTGTTTTTCAATGTTGAGTTTGTTGTTGTTTTTCAATGTTGAGGTTGTTGTTGAATTTGTTGGTGTTTTTCAATGTTGAGGTTGTTGTTGTTTTTCAATGTTGAGGTTGTTGTTGAATTTGTTGGTGTTTTTAAATGTTGAGGTTGTTGTTGTTTTTCAATGCTGAGGTTGTTGTTGAATTTGTTGGTGCTTTTCAATGTGGAAATTGTTGTTGAATTTGTTGGTGTTTTTCAATGTTGAGGTTGTTGTTGTTCTGCAATGTTGAGGTTGTTGTTGAATTTGTTGGTGTTTTTCAATGTTGAGTTTGTTGTTGAATTTGTTGGTGTTTTTCAATTTCGAGGTTGTCGTTGAATTTGTTAGTGTTTTTCAATGTTGAGGTTGTTGTTGAATTTGTTGGTGTTTTTCAATGTTGAGGTTGTTGTTGAATTTGTTGGTGGTTTTCAATGTTGAGGTTGTTGTTGTTTTTCAATGTTGAGGTTGTTGTTGAATTTGTTGGTGTTTTTCAATGTTTAGTTTGTTGTTGTTTTTCAATGCTGAGGTTGTTGTTGAATTTGTTGGTGTTTTTCAATGTTGAGGTTGTTGTTGTTTTTCAATTTTGAGGTTGTTGTTGAATTTGTTGGTGTTTTTCAATGTTGAGGTTGATGTTGTTTTTCAAAGTTGAGGTTGTTGTTGAATTTGTTGGTGTTTTTCAATTTCGAGGTTGTTGTTGAATTTGTTGGTGTTTTTCAATGTTGAAGTTGTTGTTGAATTTGTTGGTGTTTTTCAATGTTGAGGTTGTTGTTGTTTTTCAATGTTGAGGTTGTTGTTGAATTTGTTGGTGTTTTTCAATGTTGAGGTTGTTGTTGTTTTTCAATGCTGAGGTTGTTGTTGAATTTGTTGGTGTTTTTCAGTGTGGAAGTTGTTGTTGAATTTGTTGGTATTTTTCAATGTTGAGGTTGTTGTTGTTTTTCAATGTTGAGGTTGTTGTTGAATTTGTTTGTGTTTTTCAATGTTGAGATGGTTGTTGTTTTTCAATGTTGAGGTTGTTGTTGAATTTGTTGGTGTTTTTAAATGTTGAGGTTGTTGTTGAATTTGCTGGTGTTTTGAAATGTTGAGGTTGTTGTTGTTTTTCAATGTTGAGGTTGTTGTTGAATTTGTTGGTGTTTTTCAATGTTGAGGTTGTTGTTGTTTTTCAATGTTGAGGTTGTTGTTGTATTTGTTGGTGTTTTTCAATTTCGAGGTTGTTGTTGAATTTGCTGGTGTTTTTCAATGTTGAAGTTGTTGTTGAATTTGTTGGTGTTTTTCAATGTTGAGGTTGTTGTTGTTTTTCAATGTGGAGGTTGTTGTTGAATTTGTTGGTGTTTTTCAATGTTGAGGTTGTTGTTGTTTTTCACTGCTGAGGTTGTTGTTGAATTTGTTGGTGTTTTTCAATGTTGAGGTTGTTGTTGAATTTGTTGGTGTTTTTCAATGTTGAGGTTGTTGATATTTTTCAATGTTGAGGTTGTTGTTGAATTTGTTGGTGTTTTTCAATGTTTAGGTTGTTGTTGTTTTTCAATGTTGAGGTTGTTGTTTAATTTGTTGTTGTTTTTCAACGTTGAGGTTGTTGTTGAATTTGTTGGTGTTTTTCATTGTTGTGGTTGTTGTTGTTTTTCAATGTTGAGGTTGTTGTTGAATTTGTTGGTGTTTTGCAATGTTGAGTTTGTTGTTGTTTTTCAATGTTGAGGTTGTTGTTGAATTTGTTGGTGTTTTTCAATGTTGAGGTTGTTGTAGTTTTTCAATGTTGAGGTTGTTGTTGAATTTGTTGGTGTTTTTCAATGTTGAGGTTGTTGTTGTTTTTCAATGTTGAGGTTGTTGTTGAATTTGTTGGTGCTTTTCAATGTTGAGATTGTTGTTGAATTTGTTGGTGTTTTTCAATGTTGAGGTTGTTGTTGTTTTTCAATGTTGAGGTTGTTGTTGAATTTGTTGTTGTTTTTCAATGTTGAGTTTGTTGTTGAATTTGTTGGTGTTTTTCAATTTCGAGGTTGTTGTTGAATTTGTTAGTGTTTTTCAATGTTGAGGTTGTTGTTGAATTTGTGGTGCTTTTCAATGTTGAGGTTGTTGTTGAATTTGTTGGCGTTTTTGAATGTTGAGGTTGTTGTTGTTTTTCAATGTTGAGGTTGTTGTTGAATTTGTTGGTGTTTTTCAATGTTTAGTTTGTTGTTGTTTTTCAATGTTGAGGTTGTTGTTGAATTTGTTGGTGTTTTTCAATGTTGAGGTTGTTGTTGCTTTTCAATTTTGAGGTTGTTGTTGAATTTGTTGGTGTTTTTCAATGTTGAGGTTGTTGTTGTTTTTCAAAGTTGAGGTTGTTGTTGAATTTGTTGGTGTTTTTCAATTTCGAGGTTGTTGTTGAATTTGTTGGTGTTTTTCAAAGTTGAAGTTGTTGTTGAATTTATTGGTGTTTTTCAATGTTGAGGTTGTTGTTGAATTTGTTGGTGTTTTTCAATGTTGAGGTTGTTGTTGTTTTTCAATGCTGAGGTTGTTGTTGAATTTGTTGATGTTTTTCAATGTTGAAGTTGTTGTTGAATTTGTTGGTGTTTTTCAATTTTGAGGTTGTTGTTGTTTTTCAATGTTGAGGTTGTTGCTGAATTTGTTGGTGTTTTTCAATGTTGAGGTTGTTGTTGTTTTTCAATGTCGAGGTTGTTGTTGAATTTGTTGGTGTTTTTCAATGTTGAGGTTGTTGTTGTTTTTCAATGTTGAGGTTGTTGTTGAATTTGTTGGTGTTTTTCAATGTTGTGATTGTTGTTGTTTTTAAATGTTGAGGTTGTTGTTGAATTTGCTGGTGTTTTGCAATGTTGAGGTTGTTGTTGTTTTTCAATGTTGAGGTTGTTGTTGAATTTGTTGGTGTTTTTCAATTTCGAGGTTGTTGTTGAATTTGTTGGTGTTTTTCAATGTTGAAGTTGTTGTTGAATTTGTTGGTGTTTTTCAATGTTGAGGTTGTTGTTGTTTTTCAATGTTGAGGTTGCTGTTGAATTTGCTGGTGTTTTTCAACGTTGAGGTTGTTGTTGAATTTGATGGTGTTTTTCAATGTTGAGGTTGTTGTTGTTTTTCAATGTTGAGGTTGCTGTTGAATTTGCTGGTGTTTTTCAACGTTGAGGTTGTTGTTGTTTTTCAATGCTGAGGTTGTTGTTGAATTTGTTGGTGTTTTTCAATGTTGAGGTTGTTGTTGAATTTGTTGGTGTTTTTCAATGTTGAGGTTGTTGTTGTTTTTCAATGTTGAGGTTGTTGTTGAATTTGTTGGTGTTTTTCAATGTTTAGGTTGTTGTTGTTTTTCAATGTTGAGGTTGTTGTTGAATTTGTTGGTGTTTTTCAATGTTGAGGTTGTTGTTGAATTTGTTGGTGTTTTTCATTGTTGAGGTTGTTGTTGTTTTTCAATTTCGAGGTTGTTGTTGAATTTGTTGGTGTTTTTCAATGTTGAAGTTGTTGTTGAATTTTTTGGTGTTTTTCAATGTTGAGGTTGTTGTTGTTTTTCAATGTTGAGGTTGCTGTTGAATTTGCTGGTGTTTTTCAACGTTGAGGTTGTTGTTGAATTTGTTGGTGTTTTTCAATGTTGAGGTTGTTGTTGTTTTTCAATGTTGAGGTTGCTGTTGAATTTGCTCGTGTTTTTCAACGTTGAGGTTGTTGTTGTTTTTCAATGCTGAGGTTGTTGTTGAATTTGTTGGTGTTTTTCAATGTTGAGGTTTTTGTTGAATTTGTTGGTGTTTTTCAATGTTGAGGTTGTTGTTGTTTTTCAATGTTGAGGTTGTTGTTGAATTTGTTGGTGTTTTTCAATGTTTAGGTTGTTGTTGTTTTTCAATGTTGAGGTTGTTGTTGAATTTGTTGGTGTTTTTCAATGTTGAGGTTGTTGTTGAATTTGTTGGTGTTTTTCAATGTTGAGGTTGTTGTTGTTTTTCAATGTTGAAGTTGTTGTTGAATTTGTTGGTGTTTTTCAATGTTGAGTTTGTCGTTGTTTTTCAATGTTGAGGTTGTTGTTGAATTTGTTGGTGTTTTTCAATGTTGAGGTTGTTGTTGTTTTTCAATGTTGAGGTTACTGTTGAATTTGTTGGTGTTTTTCAATGTTGAGGTTGTTGTTGTTTTTCAATGTTGAGGTTGTTGTTGAATTTGTTGGTGCTTTTCAATGTTGAGGTTGTTGTTGACTTTGTTGGTGTTTTTCAATGTTGAGGTTGTTGTTGTTTTTCAATGTTGAGGTTGTTGTTGAATTTGTTGGCATTTTTCAATGTTGAGTTTGTTGTTGAATGTGTTGGTGTTTTTCAACTTCGAGGTTGTTGTTGAATTTGTTGGTGTTTTTCAATGTTGAGGTTGTTGTTGAATTTGTTGGTGTTTTTCAATGTTGAGGTTGTTGTTGTTTTTCAATGTTGAGGTTGTTGTTTAATTTGTTCGTGTTTTTCAATGTTTAGTTTGTTGTTGTTTTTCAATGTTGAGGTTGTTGTTGAATTTGTTGGTGTTTTTCAATGTTGAGGTTGTTGTTGTTTTTCAATGTTGAGGTTGTTGTTGAATTTGTTGGTGTTTTTCAATGTTGAGGTTGTTGGTGTTTTTCAATGCTGAGGTTGTTGGTGAATTTGTTGGTGTTTTTCAATGTTGAGGTTGTTGTTGAATTTGTTGGTGTTTTTCAATGTTGAGGTTGTTGTTGTTTTTCAATGTTGAGGTTGTTGTTGAGTTTGTTGGTGTTTTTCAATGTTGAGGTTGTTGTTGAATTTGTTGGTGTTTTTCAATGTTGAGGTTGTTGTTGAATTTGTTGGTGTTTTTCCATGTTGAGGTTGTTGTTGTTTTTCAATGTTGAGGTTGTTGTTGAGTTTGTTGGTGTTTTTCAATGTTGAGGTTGTTGTTGAATTTGTTGGTGTTTTTCAATGTTGAGGTTGTTGTTGAATTTGTTGGTGTTTTTCAATGCTGAGGTTGTTGTTGTTTTTAAATGTTGGGGTTGTTGTTGAATTTGTTGGTGTTTTTCAATTTTGCGGATGTTGTTGTTTTTCAATGTTGAGGTTGTTGTTGAATTTGTTGGTGTTTTTCCATGATGAGGTTGTTGTTGTTTTTCAAAGTTCAGGTTGTTGTTGAATTTGTTGGTGTTTTTCAATGTCGGGGTTGTTGTTGAATTTGTTGGTGTTTTTCTATGTTGAATTTTTTGTTGAATTTGTTGGTGTTTTTCAATGTTGAGGTTCCTGTTTTTCAATGTTGAGGTTGTTGTTGAATTTGTTGGCGTTTTTCAGTGTGGAAGTTGTTGTTGAATTTGTTGGTATTTTTCAATGTTGAGGTTGTTGTTGTTTTTCAATGTTGAGGTTGTTGTTGAATTTGTTTGTGTTTTTCAATGTTGAGATGGTTGTTGTTTTTCAATGTTGAGGTTGTTGTTGAATTTGTTGGTGTTTTTAAATGTTGAGGTTGTTGTTGAATTTGCTGGTGTTTTGAAATGTTGAGGTTGTTGTTGTTTTTCAATGTTGAGGTTGTTGTTGAATTTGTTGGTGTTTTTCAATGTTGAGGTTGTTGTTGTTTTTCAATGTTGAGGTTGTTGTTGTATTTGTTGGTGTTTTTCAATTTCGAGGTTGTTGTTGAATTTGCTGGTGTTTTTCAATGTTGAAGTTGTTGTTGAATTTGTTGGTGTTTTTCAATGTTGAGGTTGTTGTTGTTTTTCAATGTGGAGGTTGTTGTTGAATTTGTTGGTGTTTTTCAATGTTGAGGTTGTTGTTGTTTTTCACTGCTGAGGTTGTTGTTGAATTTGTTGGTGTTTTTCAATGTTGAGGTTGTTGTTGAATTTGTTGGTGTTTTTCAATGTTGAGGTTGTTGATATTTTTCAATGTTGAGGTTGTTGTTGAATTTGTTGGTGTTTTTCAATGTTTAGGTTGTTGTTGTTTTTCAATGTTGAGGTTGTTGTTTAATTTGTTGTTGTTTTTCAACGTTGAGGTTGTTGTTGAATTTGTTGGTGTTTTTCATTGTTGTGGTTGTTGTTGTTTTTCAATGTTGAGGTTGTTGTTGAATTTGTTGGTGTTTTGCAATGTTGAGTTTGTTGTTGTTTTTCAATGTTGAGGTTGTTGTTGAATTTGTTGGTGTTTTTCAATGTTGAGGTTGTTGTAGTTTTTCAATGTTGAGGTTGTTGTTGAATTTGTTGGTGTTTTTCAATGTTGAGGTTGTTGTTGTTTTTCAATGTTGAGGTTGTTGTTGAATTTGTTGGTGCTTTTCAATGTTGAGATTGTTGTTGAATTTGTTGGTGTTTTTCAATGTTGAGGTTGTTGTTGTTTTTCAATGTTGAGGTTGTTGTTGAATTTGTTGTTGTTTTTCAATGTTGAGTTTGTTGTTGAATTTGTTGGTGTTTTTCAATTTCGAGGTTGTTGTTGAATTTGTTAGTGTTTTTCAATGTTGAGGTTGTTGTTGAATTTGTGGTGCTTTTCAATGTTGAGGTTGTTGTTGAATTTGTTGGCGTTTTTGAATGTTGAGGTTGTTGTTGTTTTTCAATGTTGAGGTTGTTGTTGAATTTGTTGGTGTTTTTCAATGTTTAGTTTGTTGTTGTTTTTCAATGTTGAGGTTGTTGTTGAATTTGTTGGTGTTTTTCAATGTTGAGGTTGTTGTTGCTTTTCAATTTTGAGGTTGTTGTTGAATTTGTTGGTGTTTTTCAATGTTGAGGTTGTTGTTGTTTTTCAAAGTTGAGGTTGTTGTTGAATTTGTTGGTGTTTTTCAATTTCGAGGTTGTTGTTGAATTTGTTGGTGTTTTTCAAAGTTGAAGTTGTTGTTGAATTTATTGGTGTTTTTCAATGTTGAGGTTGTTGTTGAATTTGTTGGTGTTTTTCAATGTTGAGGTTGTTGTTGTTTTTCAATGCTGAGGTTGTTGTTGAATTTGTTGATGTTTTTCAATGTTGAAGTTGTTGTTGAATTTGTTGGTGTTTTTCAATTTTGAGGTTGTTGTTGTTTTTCAATGTTGAGGTTGTTGCTGAATTTGTTGGTGTTTTTCAATGTTGAGGTTGTTGTTGTTTTTCAATGTCGAGGTTGTTGTTGAATTTGTTGGTGTTTTTCAATGTTGAGGTTGTTGTTGTTTTTCAATGTTGAGGTTGTTGTTGAATTTGTTGGTGTTTTTCAATGTTGTGATTGTTGTTGTTTTTAAATGTTGAGGTTGTTGTTGAATTTGCTGGTGTTTTGCAATGTTGAGGTTGTTGTTGTTTTTCAATGTTGAGGTTGTTGTTGAATTTGTTGGTGTTTTTCAATTTCGAGGTTGTTGTTGAATTTGTTGGTGTTTTTCAATGTTGAAGTTGTTGTTGAATTTGTTGGTGTTTTTCAATGTTGAGGTTGTTGTTGTTTTTCAATGTTGAGGTTGCTGTTGAATTTGCTGGTGTTTTTCAACGTTGAGGTTGTTGTTGAATTTGATGGTGTTTTTCAATGTTGAGGTTGTTGTTGTTTTTCAATGTTGAGGTTGCTGTTGAATTTGCTGGTGTTTTTCAACGTTGAGGTTGTTGTTGTTTTTCAATGCTGAGGTTGTTGTTGAATTTGTTGGTGTTTTTCAATGTTGAGGTTGTTGTTGAATTTGTTGGTGTTTTTCAATGTTGAGGTTGTTGTTGTTTTTCAATGTTGAGGTTGTTGTTGAATTTGTTGGTGTTTTTCAATGTTTAGGTTGTTGTTGTTTTTCAATGTTGAGGTTGTTGTTGAATTTGTTGGTGTTTTTCAATGTTGAGGTTGTTGTTGAATTTGTTGGTGTTTTTCATTGTTGAGGTTGTTGTTGTTTTTCAATTTCGAGGTTGTTGTTGAATTTGTTGGTGTTTTTCAATGTTGAAGTTGTTGTTGAATTTTTTGGTGTTTTTCAATGTTGAGGTTGTTGTTGTTTTTCAATGTTGAGGTTGCTGTTGAATTTGCTGGTGTTTTTCAACGTTGAGGTTGTTGTTGAATTTGTTGGTGTTTTTCAATGTTGAGGTTGTTGTTGTTTTTCAATGTTGAGGTTGCTGTTGAATTTGCTCGTGTTTTTCAACGTTGAGGTTGTTGTTGTTTTTCAATGCTGAGGTTGTTGTTGAATTTGTTGGTGTTTTTCAATGTTGAGGTTGTTGTTGAATTTGTTGGTGTTTTTCAATGTTGAGGTTGTTGTTGTTTTTCAATGTTGAGGTTGTTGTTGAATTTGTTGGTGTTTTTCAATGTTTAGGTTGTTGTTGTTTTTCAATGTTGAGGTTGTTGTTGAATTTGTTGGTGTTTTTCAATGTTGAGGTTGTTGTTGAATTTGTTGGTGTTTTTCAATGTTGAGGTTGTTGTTGTTTTTCAATGTTGAAGTTGTTGTTGAATTTGTTGGTGTTTTTCAATGTTGAGTTTGTCGTTGTTTTTCAATGTTGAGGTTGTTGTTGAATTTGTTGGTGTTTTTCAATGTTGAGGTTGTTGTTGTTTTTCAATGTTGAGGTTACTGTTGAATTTGTTGGTGTTTTTCAATGTTGAGGTTGTTGTTGTTTTTCAATGTTGAGGTTGTTGTTGAATTTGTTGGTGCTTTTCAATGTTGAGGTTGTTGTTGACTTTGTTGGTGTTTTTCAATGTTGAGGTTGTTGTTGTTTTTCAATGTTGAGGTTGTTGTTGAATTTGTTGGCATTTTTCAATGTTGAGTTTGTTGTTGAATGTGTTGGTGTTTTTCAACTTCGAGGTTGTTGTTGAATTTGTTGGTGTTTTTCAATGTTGAGGTTGTTGTTGAATTTGTTGGTGTTTTTCAATGTTGAGGTTGTTGTTGTTTTTCAATGTTGAGGTTGTTGTTTAATTTGTTCGTGTTTTTCAATGTTTAGTTTGTTGTTGTTTTTCAATGTTGAGGTTGTTGTTGAATTTGTTGGTGTTTTTCAATGTTGAGGTTGTTGTTGTTTTTCAATGTTGAGGTTGTTGTTGAATTTGTTGGTGTTTTTCAATGTTGAGGTTGTTGGTGTTTTTCAATGCTGAGGTTGTTGGTGAATTTGTTGGTGTTTTTCAATGTTGAGGTTGTTGTTGAATTTGTTGGTGTTTTTCAATGTTGAGGTTGTTGTTGTTTTTCAATGTTGAGGTTGTTGTTGAGTTTGTTGGTGTTTTTCAATGTTGAGGTTGTTGTTGAATTTGTTGGTGTTTTTCAATGTTGAGGTTGTTGTTGAATTTGTTGGTGTTTTTCCATGTTGAGGTTGTTGTTGTTTTTCAATGTTGAGGTTGTTGTTGAGTTTGTTGGTGTTTTTCAATGTTGAGGTTGTTGTTGAATTTGTTGGTGTTTTTCAATGTTGAGGTTGTTGTTGAATTTGTTGGTGTTTTTCAATGCTGAGGTTGTTGTTGTTTTTAAATGTTGGGGTTGTTGTTGAATTTGTTGGTGTTTTTCAATTTTGCGGATGTTGTTGTTTTTCAATGTTGAGGTTGTTGTTGAATTTGTTGGTGTTTTTCCATGATGAGGTTGTTGTTGTTTTTCAAAGTTCAGGTTGTTGTTGAATTTGTTGGTGTTTTTCAATGTCGGGGTTGTTGTTGAATTTGTTGGTGTTTTTCTATGTTGAATTTTTTGTTGAATTTGTTGGTGTTTTTCAATGTTGAGGTTCCTGTTTTTCAATGTTGAGGTTGTTGTTGAATTTGTTGGCGTTTTTAAATGTTGAGGTTGTTGTTGAATTTGTTGGTGTTTTCATTGTTGATGTTTTTGTTGAATTTGTTGGTGTTTTTCAATGTTGAGGTTGTTGTTGTTTTTCAATGTTGAGGTTGTTGTTGAATTTGATGGTGTTTTTCAATGTCGAGGTTGTTGTTGAATTTGTTGGTGTTTTTCAATGTTGAAGTTGTTGTTGCATTTGTTGGTGTTTTTCAATGTTGAGATGTTGTTGCTGTTTTTCAATGTTGAAGTTGTTGTTGAATTTGTTGGTGTTTTTCAATGTTGAGGTTGTTGTTGAATTTGTTGGTGTTTTTCAATGTTGAGGTTGTTGTTGAATTTGTTGGTGTTTTTCAATTTTGAGGTTGTTGTTGAATTTGTTGGTGTTTTTCAATGTTGAGGTTGTTGTTATTTTTCAATGTTGAGGTTGTTGTTGAGTTTGTTGGTGTTTTTCAATGTTGAGGTTGTTGTTGAATTTGTTGGTGTTTTTCAATGTTGAGGTTGTTGTTGAATTTGTTGGTGTTTTTCAATGTTGAGTTTGTTGTTGAATTTGTTGGTGTTTTTCAATTTCGAGGTTGTCGTTGAATTTGTTAGTGTTTTTCAATGTTGAGGTTGTTGTTGAATTTGTTGGTGTTTTTCAATGTTGAGGTTGTTGTTGAATTTGTTGGTGGTTTTCAATGTTGAGGTTGTTGTTGTTTTTCAATGTTGAGGTTGTTGTTGAATTTGTTGGTGTTTTTCAATGTTTAGTTTGTTGTTGTTTTTCAGTGTTGAGGTTGTTGTTGAATTTGTTGGTGTTTTTCAATGCTGAGGTTGTTGTTGTTTTTCAATTTTGAGGTTGTTGTTGAATTTGTTGCTGTTTTTCAATGTTGAGGTTGATGTTGTTTTTCAAAGTTGAGGTTGTTGTTGAATTTGTTGGTGTTTTTCAATTTCGAGGTTGTCGTTGAATTTGTTGGTGTTTTTCAATGTTGAAGTTGTTGTTGAATTTGTTGGTGTTTTTCAATGTTTAGGTTGTTGTTGTTTTTCAATGTTGAGGTTGTTGTTGAATTTGTTGGTGTTTTTCAATGTTGAGGTTGTTGTTGTTTTTCAATGCTGAGGTTGTTGTTGAATTTGTTGGTGTTTTTCAGTGTGGAATTTGTTGTTGAATTTGTTGGTGTTTTTGAATGTTGAGGTTGTTGTTGTTTTTCAATGTTGAGGTTGTTGTTGAATTTGTTTGTGTTTTTCAATGTTGAGATGGTTGTTGTTTTTCAATGTTGAGGTTGTTGTTGAATTTGTTGGTGTTTTTAAATGTTGAGGTTGTTGTTGAATTTGCTGGTGTTTTGCAATGTTGAGGTTGTTGTTGTTTTTCAATGTTGAGGTTGTTGTTGAATTTGTTGGTGTTTTTCAATGTTGAGGTTGTTGTTGTTTTTCAATGTTGAGGTTGTTGTTGTATTTGTTGGTGTTTTTCAATTTCGAGGTTGTTGTTGAATTTGCTGGTGTTTTTCAATGTCGGGGTTGTTGTTGAATTTGTTGGTGTTTTTCTATGTTGAATTTTTTGTTGAATTTGTTGGTGTTTTTCAATGTTGAGGTTCCTGTTTTTCAATGTTGAGGTTGTTGTTGAATTTGTTGGCGTTTTTAAATGTTGAGGTTGTTGTTGAATTTGTTGGTGTTTTCATTGTTGATGTTTTTGTTGAATTTGTTGGTGTTTTTCAATGTTGAGGTTGTTGTTGTTTTTCAATGTTGAGGTTGTTGTTGAATTTGATGGTGTTTTTCAATGTCGAGGTTGTTGTTGAATTTGTTGGTGTTTTTCAATGTTGAAGTTGTTGTTGCATTTGTTGGTGTTTTTCAATGTTGAGATGTTGTTGCTGTTTTTCAATGTTGAAGTTGTTGTTGAATTTGTTGGTGTTTTTCAATGTTGAGGTTGTTGTTGAATTTGTTGGTGTTTTTCAATGTTGAGGTTGTTGTTGAATTTGTTGGTGTTTTTCAATTTTGAGGTTGTTGTTGAATTTGTTGGTGTTTTTCAATGTTGAGGTTGTTGTTATTTTTCAATGTTGAGGTTGTTGTTGAGTTTGTTGGTGTTTTTCAATGTTGAGGTTGTTGTTGAATTTGTTGGTGTTTTTCAATGTTGAGGTTGTTGTTGAATTTGTTGGTGTTTTTCAATGTTGAGTTTGTTGTTGAATTTGTTGGTGTTTTTCAATTTCGAGGTTGTCGTTGAATTTGTTAGTGTTTTTCAATGTTGAGGTTGTTGTTGAATTTGTTGGTGTTTTTCAATGTTGAGGTTGTTGTTGAATTTGTTGGTGGTTTTCAATGTTGAGGTTGTTGTTGTTTTTCAATGTTGAGGTTGTTGTTGAATTTGTTGGTGTTTTTCAATGTTTAGTTTGTTGTTGTTTTTCAGTGTTGAGGTTGTTGTTGAATTTGTTGGTGTTTTTCAATGCTGAGGTTGTTGTTGTTTTTCAATTTTGAGGTTGTTGTTGAATTTGTTGGTGTTTTTCAATGTTGAGGTTGATGTTGTTTTTCAAAGTTGAGGTTGTTGTTGAATTTGTTGGTGTTTTTCAATTTCGAGGTTGTCGTTGAATTTGTTGGTGTTTTTCAATGTTGAAGTTGTTGTTGAATTTGTTGGTGTTTTTCAATGTTTAGGTTGTTGTTGTTTTTCAATGTTGAGGTTGTTGTTGAATTTGTTGGTGTTTTTCAATGTTGAGGTTGTTGTTGTTTTTCAATGCTGAGGTTGTTGTTGAATTTGTTGGTGTTTTTCAGTGTGGAATTTGTTGTTGAATTTGTTGGTGTTTTTGAATGTTGAGGTTGTTGTTGTTTTTCAATGTTGAGGTTGTTGTTGAATTTGTTTGTGTTTTTCAATGTTGAGATGGTTGTTGTTTTTCAATGTTGAGGTTGTTGTTGAATTTGTTGGTGTTTTTAAATGTTGAGGTTGTTGTTGAATTTGCTGGTGTTTTGCAATGTTGAGGTTGTTGTTGTTTTTCAATGTTGAGGTTGTTGTTGAATTTGTTGGTGTTTTTCAATGTTGAGGTTGTTGTTGTTTTTCAATGTTGAGGTTGTTGTTGTATTTGTTGGTGTTTTTCAATTTCGAGGTTGTTGTTGAATTTGCTGGTGTTTTTCAATGTTGAAGTTGTTGTTGAATTTGTTGGTGTTTTTCAATGTTGAGGTTGTGGTTGTTTTTCAATGTGGAGGTTGTTGTTGAATTTGTTGGTGTTTTTCAATGTTGAGGTTGTTGTTGTTTTTCACTGCTGAGGTTGTTGTTGAATTTGTTGGTGTTTTTCAATGTTGAGGTTGTTGTTGAAATTGTTGGTGTTTTTCAATGCTGAGGTTGTTGTTGTTTTTAAATGTTGGGGTTGTTGTTGAATTTGTTGGTGTTTTTCAATTTTGAGGATGTTGTTGTTTTTCAATGTTGAGGTTGTTGTTGAATTTGTTGGTGTTTTTCCATGATGAGGTTGTTGTTGTTTTTCAAAGTTCAGGTTGTTGTTGAATTTGTTGGTGGTTTTCAATGTCGGGGTTGTTGTTGAATTTGTTGGTGTTTTTCTATGTTGAATTTTTTGTTGAATTTGTTGGTGTTTTTCAATGTTGAGGTTCCTGTTTTTCAATGTTGAGGTTGTTGTTGAATTTGTTGGCGTTTTTAAATGTTGAGGTTGTTGTTGAATTTGTTGGTGTTTTCAATGTTGATGTTTTTGTTGAATTTGTTGGTGTTTTTCAATGTTGAGGTTGTTGTTGTTTTTCAATGTTGAGGTTGTTGTTGAATGTGATGGTGTTTTTCAATGTCGAGGTTGTTGTTGAATTTGTTGGTGTTTTTCAATGTTGAAGTTGTTGTTGAATTTGTTGGTGTTTTTCATTTTTGAGATGTTGTTGCTGTTTTTCAATGTTGAGGTTGTTGTTGAATTTGTTGGTGTTTTTCAATGTTGAGGTTGTTGTTGAATTTGTTGGTGTTTTTCAATGTTGAGGTTGTTGTTGAATTTGTTGGTGTTTTTCAATTTTGAGGTTGTTGTTGAATTTGTTGGTGTTTTTCAATGTTGAGGTTGTTGTTATTTTTCAATGTTGAGGTTGTTGTTGAGTTTGTTGGTGTTTTTCAATGTTGAGGTTGTTGTTGAATTTGTTGGTGTTTTTCAATGTTGAGGTTGTTGTTGAATTTGTTGGTGTTTTTCAATGTTGAGGTTGTTGTTGTTTTTAAATGTTGAGGTTGTTGTTGAATTTGTTGGTGTTTTTTCAATTTTGAGGTTGTTGGTGTTTTTCAATGTTGAGGTTGTTGTTGAATTTGTTGGTGTTTTTCAATGTTGAGGTTGTTGTTGTTTTTCAATACTGAGGTTGTTGTTGAATTTGTTGGTGTTTTTCAGTGTGGAAGTTGTTGTTGAATTTGTTGGTGTTTTTCAATGTTGAGGTTGTTGTTGTTTTTCAATGTTGAGGTTGTTGTTGAATTTGTTTGTGTTTTTCAATGTTGAGATGGTTGTTGTTTTTCAATGTTGAGGTTGTTGTTGAATTTGTTGGTGTTTTTAAATGTTGAGGTTGTTGTTGAATTTGCTGGTGTTTTGCAATGTTGAGGTTGTTGTTTTTTTTCAATGTTGAGGTTGTTGTTGAATTTGTTGGTGTTTTTCAATGTTGAGGTTGTTGTTGTTTTTCAATGTTGAGGTTGTTGTTGTATTTGTTGGTGTTTTTCAATTTCGAGGTTGTTGTTGAATTTGCTGGTGTTTTTCAATGTTGAAGTTGTTGTTGAATTTGTTGGTGTTTTTCAATGTTGAGGTTGTTGTTGTTTTTCAATGTGGAGGTTGTTGTTGAATTTGTTGGTGTTTTTCAATGTTGAGGTTGTTGTTGTTTTTCACTGCTGAGGTTGTTGTTGAATTTGTTGGTGTTTTTCAATGTTGAGGTTGTTGTTGAAATTGTTGGTGTTTTTCAATGCTGAGGTTGTTGTTGTTTTTAAATGTTGGGGTTGTTGTTGAATTTGTTGGTGTTTTTCAATTTTGAGGATGTTGTTGTTTTTCAATGTTGAGGTTGTTGTTGAATTTGTTGGTGTTTTTCCATGATGAGGTTGTTGTTGTTTTTCAAAGTTCAGGTTGTTGTTGAATTTGTTGGTGTTTTTCAATGTCGGGGTTGTTGTTGAATTTGTTGGTGTTTTTCTATGTTGAATTTTTTGTTGAATTTGTTGGTGTTTTTCAATGTTGAGGTTCCTGTTTTTCAATGTTGAGGTTGTTGTTGAATTTGTTGGCGTTTTTAAATGTTGAGGTTGTTGTTGAATTTGTTGGTGTTTTCAATGTTGATGTTTTTGTTGAATTTGTTGGTGTTTTTCAATGTTGAGGTTGTTGTTGTTTTTCAATGTTGAGGTTGTTGTTGTATTTGTTGGTGTTTTTCAATTTCGAGGTTGTTTTTGAATTTGTTGGTGTTTTTCAATGTTGAAGTTGTTGTTGAATTTGTTGGTGTTTTTCAATGTTGAGGTTGTTGTTGTTTTTCAATGTTGAGGTTGTTGTTGAATTTGTTGGTGTTTTTCAATGTTGAGGTTGTTGTTGAATTTGTTTGTGTTTTTCAATGTTGAGATGGTTGTTGTTTTTCAATGTTGAGGTTGTTGTTGAATTTGTTGGTGTTTTTCAATGTTGAGGTTGTTGTTGTTTTTCAATGTTGAGGTTGTTGTTGAATTTGTTGGTGTTTTTCAATTTCGAGGTTGTTGTTGAATTTGTTGGTGTTTTTCAATGTTGAAGTTGTTGTTGAATTTGTTGGTGTTTTTCAATGTTGAGGTTGTTGTTGTTTTTCAATGTTGAGGTTGTTGTTGAATTTGTTGGTGTTTTTCAATGTTGAGGTTGTTGTTGTTTTTCAATGCTGAGGTTGTTGTTGAATTTGTTGGTGTTTTTCAATGTTGAAGTTGTTGTTGAATTTGTTGGTGTTTTTCAATGTTGAGGTTGTTGTTGTTTTTCAATGTTGAGGTTGTTGTTGTATTTGTTGGTGTTTTTCAATTTCGAGGTTGTTGTTGAATTTGTTGGTGTTTTTCAATGTTGAAGTTGTTGTTGAATTTGTTGGTGTTTTTCAATGTTGAGGTTGTTGTTTTTCAATGTTGAGGTTGTTGTTGAATTTGTTGGTGTTTTTCAATGTTGAGGTTGTTGTTGAATTTGTTTGTGTTTTTTAATGTTGAGATGGTTGTTGTTTTTCAATGTTGAGGTTGTTGTTGAATTCGTTGGTGTTTTTCAATGTTGAGGTTGTTGCTGTTTTTCAATGCTGAGGTTGTTGTTGAATTTGTTGGTGTTTTTCAATGTTTAGGTTGTTGTTGTTTTTCAATGTTGAGGTTGTTGTTGAATTTGTTGGTGTTTTTCAACGTTGAGGTTGTTGTTGAATTTGTTGGTGTTTTTCAATGTTGAGGTTGTTGTTGTTTTTCAATGTTGAGGTTGATGTTGAATTTGTTGGTGTTTTTCAATGTTGAGTTTGTTGTTGTTTTTCAATGTTGAGGTTGTTGTTGTTTTTCAATGTTGAGGTTGTTGTTGAATTTGTTTGTGTTTTTCAATGTTGAGATGGTTGTTGTTTTTCAATGTTGAGGTTGTTGTTGAATTTGTTGGTGTTTTTAAATGTTGAGGTTGTTGTTGAATTTGCTGGTGTTTTGCAATGTTGAGGTTGTTGTTGTTTTTCAATGTTGAGGTTGTTGTTGAATTTGTTGGTGTTTTTCAATGTTGAGGTTGTTGTTGTTTTTCAATGTTGAGGTTGTTGTTGTATTTGTTGGTGTTTTTCAATTTCGAGGTTGTTGTTGAATTTGCTGGTGTTTTTCAATGTTGAAGTTGTTGTTGAATTTGTTGGTGTTTTTCAATGTTGAGGTTGTGGTTGTTTTTCAATGTGGAGGTTGTTGTTGAATTTGTTGGTGTTTTTCAATGTTGAGGTTGTTGTTGTTTTTCACTGCTGAGGTTGTTGTTGAATTTGTTGGTGTTTTTCAATGTTGAGGTTGTTGTTGAAATTGTTGGTGTTTTTCAATGCTGAGGTTGTTGTTGTTTTTAAATGTTGGGGTTGTTGTTGAATTTGTTGGTGTTTTTCAATTTTGAGGATGTTGTTGTTTTTCAATGTTGAGGTTGTTGTTGAATTTGTTGGTGTTTTTCCATGATGAGGTTGTTGTTGTTTTTCAAAGTTCAGGTTGTTGTTGAATTTGTTGGTGGTTTTCAATGTCGGGGTTGTTGTTGAATTTGTTGGTGTTTTTCTATGTTGAATTTTTTGTTGAATTTGTTGGTGTTTTTCAATGTTGAGGTTCCTGTTTTTCAATGTTGAGGTTGTTGTTGAATTTGTTGGCGTTTTTAAATGTTGAGGTTGTTGTTGAATTTGTTGGTGTTTTCAATGTTGATGTTTTTGTTGAATTTGTTGGTGTTTTTCAATGTTGAGGTTGTTGTTGTTTTTCAATGTTGAGGTTGTTGTTGAATGTGATGGTGTTTTTCAATGTCGAGGTTGTTGTTGAATTTGTTGGTGTTTTTCAATGTTGAAGTTGTTGTTGAATTTGTTGGTGTTTTTCATTTTTGAGATGTTGTTGCTGTTTTTCAATGTTGAGGTTGTTGTTGAATTTGTTGGTGTTTTTCAATGTTGAGGTTGTTGTTGAATTTGTTGGTGTTTTTCAATGTTGAGGTTGTTGTTGAATTTGTTGGTGTTTTTCAATTTTGAGGTTGTTGTTGAATTTGTTGGTGTTTTTCAATGTTGAGGTTGTTGTTATTTTTCAATGTTGAGGTTGTTGTTGAGTTTGTTGGTGTTTTTCAATGTTGAGGTTGTTGTTGAATTTGTTGGTGTTTTTCAATGTTGAGGTTGTTGTTGAATTTGTTGGTGTTTTTCAATGTTGAGGTTGTTGTTGTTTTTAAATGTTGAGGTTGTTGTTGAATTTGTTGGTGTTTTTTCAATTTTGAGGTTGTTGGTGTTTTTCAATGTTGAGGTTGTTGTTGAATTTGTTGGTGTTTTTCAATGTTGAGGTTGTTGTTGTTTTTCAATACTGAGGTTGTTGTTGAATTTGTTGGTGTTTTTCAGTGTGGAAGTTGTTGTTGAATTTGTTGGTGTTTTTCAATGTTGAGGTTGTTGTTGTTTTTCAATGTTGAGGTTGTTGTTGAATTTGTTTGTGTTTTTCAATGTTGAGATGGTTGTTGTTTTTCAATGTTGAGGTTGTTGTTGAATTTGTTGGTGTTTTTAAATGTTGAGGTTGTTGTTGAATTTGCTGGTGTTTTGCAATGTTGAGGTTGTTGTTTTTTTTCAATGTTGAGGTTGTTGTTGAATTTGTTGGTGTTTTTCAATGTTGAGGTTGTTGTTGTTTTTCAATGTTGAGGTTGTTGTTGTATTTGTTGGTGTTTTTCAATTTCGAGGTTGTTGTTGAATTTGCTGGTGTTTTTCAATGTTGAAGTTGTTGTTGAATTTGTTGGTGTTTTTCAATGTTGAGGTTGTTGTTGTTTTTCAATGTGGAGGTTGTTGTTGAATTTGTTGGTGTTTTTCAATGTTGAGGTTGTTGTTGTTTTTCACTGCTGAGGTTGTTGTTGAATTTGTTGGTGTTTTTCAATGTTGAGGTTGTTGTTGAAATTGTTGGTGTTTTTCAATGCTGAGGTTGTTGTTGTTTTTAAATGTTGGGGTTGTTGTTGAATTTGTTGGTGTTTTGCAATTTTGAGGATGTTGTTGTTTTTCAATGTTGAGGTTGTTGTTGAATTTGTTGGTGTTTTTCCATGATGAGGTTGTTGTTGTTTTTCAAAGTTCAGGTTGTTGTTGAATTTGTTGGTGTTTTTCAATGTCGGGGTTGTTGTTGAATTTGTTGGTGTTTTTCTATGTTGAATTTTTTGTTGAATTTGTTGGTGTTTTTCAATGTTGAGGTTCCTGTTTTTCAATGTTGAGGTTGTTGTTGAATTTGTTGGCGTTTTTAAATGTTGAGGTTGTTGTTGAATTTGTTGGTGTTTTCAATGTTGATGTTTTTGTTGAATTTGTTGGTGTTTTTCAATGTTGAGGTTGTTGTTGTTTTTCAATGTTGAGGTTGTTGTTGTATTTGTTGGTGTTTTTCAATTTCGAGGTTGTTTTTGAATTTGTTGGTGTTTTTCAATGTTGAAGTTGTTGTTGAATTTGTTGGTGTTTTTCAATGTTGAGGTTGTTGTTGTTTTTCAATGTTGAGGTTGTTGTTGAATTTGTTGGTGTTTTTCAATGTTGAGGTTGTTGTTGAATTTGTTTGTGTTTTTCAATGTTGAGATGGTTGTTGTTTTTCAATGTTGAGGTTGTTGTTGAATTTGTTGGTGTTTTTCAATGTTGAGGTTGTTGTTGTTTTTCAATGTTGAGGTTGTTGTTGAATTTGTTGGTGTTTTTCAATTTCGAGGTTGTTGTTGAATTTGTTGGTGTTTTTCAATGTTGAAGTTGTTGTTGAATTTGTTGGTGTTTTTCAATGTTGAGGTTGTTGTTGTTTTTCAATGTTGAGGTTGTTGTTGAATTTGTTGGTGTTTTTCAATGTTGAGGTTGTTGTTGTTTTTCAATGCTGAGGTTGTTGTTGAATTTGTTGGTGTTTTTCAATGTTGAAGTTGTTGTTGAATTTGTTGGTGTTTTTCAATGTTGAGGTTGTTGTTGTTTTTCAATGTTGAGGTTGTTGTTGTATTTGTTGGTGTTTTTCAATTTCGAGGTTGTTGTTGAATTTGTTGGTGTTTTTCAATGTTGAAGTTGTTGTTGAATTTGTTGGTGTTTTTCAATGTTGAGGTTGTTGTTTTTCAATGTTGAGGTTGTTGTTGAATTTGTTGGTGTTTTTCAATGTTGAGGTTGTTGTTGAATTTGTTTGTGTTTTTTAATGTTGAGATGGTTGTTGTTTTTCAATGTTGAGGTTGTTGTTGAATTTGTTGGTGTTTTTCAATGTTGAGGTTGTTGCTGTTTTTCAATGCTGAGGTTGTTGTTGAATTTGTTGGTGTTTTTCAATGTTTAGGTTGTTGTTGTTTTTCAATGTTGAGGTTGTTGTTGAATTTGTTGGTGTTTTTCAACGTTGAGGTTGTTGTTGAATTTGTTGGTGTTTTTCAATGTTGAGGTTGTTGTTGTTTTTCAATGTTGAGGTTGATGTTGAATTTGTTGGTGTTTTTCAATGTTGAGTTTGTTGTTGTTTTTCAATGTTGAGGTTGTTGTTGAATTTGTTGGTGTTTTTCAATGTTGAGGTTGTTGTTGTTTTTCAATGCTGATGTTGTTGTTGAATTTGTTGGTGTTTTTCAGTGTTGAAGTTGTTGTTGAATTTGTTGGTGTTTTTCAATGTTGAGGTTGTTGTTGTTTTTCAATGTTGAGGTTGTTGTTGAATTTGTTTGTGTTTTTCAATGTTGAGATGGTTGTTGTTTTTGAATGTTGAGGTTGTTGTTGAATTTGTTGGTGTTTTTAAATGTTGAGGTTGTTGTTGAATTTGCTGGTGTTTTGCAATGTTGAGGTTGTTGTTGTTTTTCAATGTTGAGGTTGTTGTTGAATTTGTTGGTGTTTTTCAATGTTTAGGTTGTTGTTGTTTTTCAATGTTGAGGTTGTTGTTGTATTTGTTGGTGTTTTTCAATTTCGAGGTTGTTGTTGAATTTGCTGGAGTTTTTCAATGTTGTTGTTGAATTTGTTGCTGTTTTTCAATGTTGAGGTTGTTGTTGTTTTTCAATGTTGAGGTTGTTGTTGAATTTGTTGGTGTTTTTCAATGTTGAGGTTGTTGTTGTTTTTCAATGTTGAGGTTGTTGTTGAATTTGTTGGTGCTTTTCAATGTTGAGATTGTTGTTGAATTTGTTGGTGTTTTTCAATGTTGAGGTTGTTGTTGTTTTTCAATGTTGAGGTTGTTGTTGAATTTGTTGGTGTTTTTCAATGTTGAGTTTGTTGTTGAATTTGTTGGTGTTTTTCAATTTCGAGGTTGTTGAATTTGTTAGTGTTTTTCAATGTTGAGGTTGTTGTTGAATTTGTGGTGTTTTTCAATGTTGAGGTTGTTGTTGAATTTGTTGGTGTTTTTGAATGTTGAGGTTGTTGTTGTTTTTCAATGTTGAGGTTGTTGTTGAATTTGTTGGAGTTTTTCAATGTTGAGGTTGTTGTTGTTTTTCAATGTTGAGGTTGTTGTTGAATTTGTTGGTGTTTTTCAATGTTGAGGTTGTTGTTGCTTTTCAATTTTGAGGTTGTTGTTGAATTTGTTGGTGTTTTTCAATGTTGAGGTTGTTGTTGTTTTTCAAAGTTGAGGTTGTTGTTGAATTTGTTGGTGTTTTTCAATTTCGAGGTTGTTGTTGAATTTGTTGGTGGTTTTCAATGTTGAAGTTGTTGTTGAATTTGTTGGTGTTTTTCAATGTTGAGGTTGTTGTTGTTTTTCAATGTTGAGGTTGTTGTTGAATTTGTTGGTGTTTTTCAATGTTGAGGTTGTTGTTGTTTTTCAATGCCGAGGTTGTTGTTGAATTTGTTGTTGTTTTTCAATGTTGAAGTTGTTGTTGAATTTGTTGGTGTTTTTCAATTTTGAGGTTGTTGTTGTTTTTCAATGTTGAGGTTGTTGCTGAATTTGTTGGTGTTTTTCAATGTTGAGGTTGTTGTTGTTTTTAAATGTCGAGGTTGTTGTTGAAGTTGTTGGTGTTTTTCAATGTTGAGGTTGTTGTTGTTTTTCAATGTTGAGGTTGTTGTTGAATTTGTTGGTGTTTTTTCAATGTTGTGATTGTTGTTGTTTTTAAATGTTGAGGTTGTTGTTGAATTTGCTGGTGTTTTGCAATGTTGAGGTTGTTGTTGTTTTTCAATGTTGAGGTTGTTGTTGAATTTGTTGGTGTTTTTCAATGTTGAGGTTGTTGTTGTTTTTCAATGTAGAGGTTGTTGTTGTATTTGTTGGTGTTTTTCAATTTCGAGGTTGTTGTTGAATTTGTTGGTGTTTTTCAATGTTGAAGTTGTTGTTGAATTTGTTGGTGTTTTTCAATGTTGAGGTTGTTGTTGTTTTTCAATGTTGAGGTTGCTGTTGAATTTGCTGGTGTTTTTTCAATGTTGAGGTTGTTGTTGTTTTTCAATGCTGAGGTTGTTGTTGAATTTGTTGGTGTTTTTCAATGTTGAGGTTGTTGTTGAATTTGTTGGTGTTTTTCAATGTTGAGGTTGTTGTTGTTTTTCAATGTTGAGGTTGTTGTTGAATTTGTTGGTGTTTTTCAATGTTTAGGTTGTTGTTGTTTTTCAATGTTGAGGTTGTTGTTGAATTTGTTGGTGTTTTTCAATGTTGAGGTTGTTGTTGAATTTGTTGGTGTTTTTCAATGTTGAGGTTGTTGTTGTTTTTCAATGTTGAGGTTGTTGTTTGAATTTGTTGGTGTTTTTCAATGTTGAGTTTGTTGTTGTTTTTCAATGTTGAGGTTGTTGTTGAATTTGTTGGTGTTTTTCAATCTTGAGGTTGTTGTTGTTTTTCAATGTTGAGGTTACTGTTGAATTTGTTGGTGTTTTTCAATGTTGAGGTTGTTGTTGTTTTTCAATGTTGAGGTTGTTGTTGTATTTGTTGGTGTTTTTCAATTTCGAGGTTGTTGTTGAATTTGTTGGTGTTTTTCAATGTTGAAGTTGTTGTTGAATTTGTTGGTGTTTTTCAATGTTGAGGTTGTTGTTGTTTTTCAATGTTGAGGTTGTTGTTGAATTTGTTGGTGTTTTTCAATGTTGAGGTTGTTGTTGAATTTGTTTGTGTTTTTCAATGTTGAGATGGTTGTTGTTTTTCAATGTTGAGGTTGTTGTTGAATTTGTTGGTGTTTTTCAATGTTGAGGTTGTTGTTGTTTTTCAATGTTGAGGTAGTTGTTGAATTTGTTGGTGTTTTTCAATGTTTAGGTTGTTGTTGTGTTTCAATGTTGAGGTTGTTGTTGAATTTGTTGGTGTTTTTCAACGTTGAGGTTGTTGTTGAATTTGTTGGTGTTTTTAAATGTTGAGGTTGTTGTTGTTTTTCAATGTTGAGGTTGTTGTTGAATTTGTTGGTGTTTTTCAATGTTGAGGTTGTTGTTGTTTTTCAATGTAGAGGTTGTTGTTGTATTTGTTGGTGTTTTTCAATTTCGAGGTTGTTGTTGAATTTGTTGGTGTTTTTCAATGTTGAAGTTGTTGTTGAATTTGTTGGTGTTTTTCAATGTTGAGGTTGTTGTTGTTTTTCAATGTTGAGGTTGCTGTTGAATTTGCTGGTGTTTTTCAATGTTGAGGTTGTTGTTGTTTTTCAATGCTGAGGTTGTTGTTGAATTTGTTGGTGTTTTTCAATGTTGAGGTTGTTGTTGAATTTGTTGGTGTTTTTCCATGTTGAGGTTGTTGTTGTTTTTCAATGTTGAGGTTGTTGTTGAATTTGTTGGTGTTTTTCAATGTTTAGGTTGTTGTTGTTTTTCAATGTTGAGGTTGTTGTTGAATTTGTTGGTGTTTTTCAATGTTGAGGTTGTTGTTGAATTTGTTGGTGTTTTTCAATGTTGAGGTTGTTGTTGTTTTTCAATGTTGAGGTTGTTGTTGAATTTGTTGGTGTTTTTCAATGTTGAGTTTGTTGTTGTTTTTCAATGTTGAGGTTGTTGTTGAATTTGTTGGTGTTTTTCAATCTTGAGGTTGTTGTTGTTTTTCAATGTTGAGGTTACTGTTGAATTTGTTGGTGTTTTTCAATGTTGAGGTTGTTGTTGTTTTTCAATGTTGAGGTTGTTGTTGTATTTGTTGGTGTTTTTCAATTTCGAGGTTGTTGTTGAATTTGTTGGTGTTTTTCAATGTTGAAGTTGTTGTTGAATTTGTTGGTGTTTTTCAATGTTGAGGTTGTTGTTGTTTTTCAATGTTGAGGTTGTTGTTGAATTTGTTGGTGTTTTTCAATGTTGAGGTTGTTGTTGAATTTGTTTGTGTTTTTCAATGTTGAGATGGTTGTTGTTTTTCAATGTTGAGGTTGTTGTTGAATTTGTTGGTGTTTTTCAATGTTGAGGTTGTTGTTGTTTTTCAATGTTGAGGTAGTTGTTGAATTTTTTGGTGTTTTTCAATGTTTAGGTTGTTGTTGTGTTTCAATGTTGAGGTTGTTGTTGAATTTGTTGGTGTTTTTCAACGTTGAGGTTGTTGTTGAATTTGTTGGTGTTTTTAAATGTTGAGGTTGTTGTTGTTTTTCAATGTTGAGGTTGATGTTGAATTTGTTGGTGTTTTTCAATGTTGAGTTTGTTGTTGTTTTTCAATGTTGAGGTTGTTGTTGAATTTGTTGGTGTTTTTCAATGTTGAGGTTGTTGTTGTTTTTCAATGCTGATGTTGTTGTTGAATTTGTTGGTGTTTTTCAGTGTTGAAGTTGTTGTTGAATTTGTTGGTGTTTTTCAATGTTGAGGTTGTTGTTGTTTTTCAATGTTGAGGTTGTTGTTGAATTTGTTTGTGTTTGTCAATGTTGAGATGGTTGTTGTTTTTCAATGTTGAGGTTGTTGTTGAATTTGTTGGTGTTTTTAAATGTTGAGGTTGTTGTTGAATTTGCTGGTGTTTTTCAATGTTGAGTTTGTTGTTGTTTTTCAATGTTGAGGTTATTGTTGAATTTGTTGGTGTTTTTCAATGTTGAGGTTGTTGTTGTTTTTCAATGTTGAGGTTGTTGTTGTATTTGTTGGTGTTTTTCAATTTCGAGGTTGTTGTTGAATTTGCTGGAGTTTTTCAATGTTGAAGTTGTTGTTGAATTTGTTGCTGTTTTTCAATGTTGAGGTTGTTGTTGTTTTTTCAATGTTGAGGTTGTTGTTGAATTTGTTGGTGTTTTTCAATGTTGAGGTTGTTGTTGTTTTTCAATGTTGAGGTTGTTGTTGAATTTGTTGGTGCTTTTCAATGTTGAGATTGTTGTTGAATTTGTTGGTGTTTTTCAATGTTGAGGTTGTTGTTGTTTTTCAATGTTGAGGTTGTTGTTGAATTTGTTGGTGTTTTTCAATGTTGAGTTTGTTGTTGAATTTGTTGGTGTTTTTCAATTTCGAGGTTGTTGTTGAATTTTTTAGTGTTTTTCAATGTTGAGGTTGTTTGTTGAATTTGTGGTGTTTTTCAATGTTGAGGTTGTTGTTGAATTTGTTGGTGTTTTTGAATGTTGAGGTTGTTGTTGTTTTTCAATGTTGAGGTTGTTGTTGAATTTGTTGGTGTTTTTCAATGTTGAGGTTGTTGTTGTTTTTCAAAGTTGAGGTTGTTGTTGAATTTGTTGGTGTTTTCAATTTCGAGGTTGTTGTTGAATTTGTTGGTGGTTTTCAATGTTGAAGTTGTTGTTGAATTTGTTGGTGTTTTTCAATGTTGAGGTTGTTGTTGTTTTTCAATGTTGAGGTTGTTGTTGAATTTGTTGGTGTTTTTCAATGTTGAGGTTGTTGTTGTTTTTCAATGCTGCGGTTGTTGTTGAATTTGTTGGTGTTTTTCAATGTTGAAGTTGTTGTTGAATTTGTTGGTGTTTTTCAATTTTGAGGTTGTTGTTGTTTTTCAATGTTGAGGTTGTTGCTGAATTTGTTGGTGTTTTTCAATGTTGAGGTTGTTGTTGTTTTTAAATGTCGAGGTTGTTGTTGAATTTGTTGGTGTTTTTCAATGTTGAGGTTGTTGTTGTTTTTCAATGTTGAGGTTGTTGTTGAATTTGTTGGTGTTTTTCAATGTTGTGATTGTTGTTGTTTTTCAATGTTGAGGTTGTTGTTGTTTTTCAATGTTGAGGTTACTGTTGAATTTGTTGGTGTTTTTCAATGTTGAGGTTGTTGTTGTTTTTCAATGTTGAGGTTGTTGTTGTATTTGTTGGTGTTTTTCAATTTCGAGGTTGTTGTTGAATTTGTTGGTGTTTTTCAATGTTGAAGTTGTTGTTGAATTTGTTGGTGTTCTTCAATGTTGAGGTTGTTGTTGTTTTTCAATGTTGAGGTTGTTGTTGAATTTGTTGGTGTTTTTCAATGTTGAGGTTGTTGTTGTTTTTCAATGCTGAGGTTGTTGTTGAATTTGTTGTTGTTTTTCAATGTTGAAGTTGTTGTTGAATTTGTTGGTGTTTTTCAATTTTGAGGTTGTTGTTGTTTTTCAATGTTGAGGTTGTTGCTGAATTTGTTGGTGTTTTTCAATGTTGAGGTTGTTGTTGTTTTTTAATGTCGAGGTTGTTGTTGAATTTGTTGGTGTTTTTCAATGTTGAGGTTGTTGTTGTTTTTCAATGTTGAGGTTGTTGTTGAATTTGTTGGTGTTTTTCAATGTTGTGATTGTTGTTGTTTTTAAATGTTGAGGTTGTTGTTGAATTTGCTGGTGTTTTGCAATGTTGAGGTTGTTGTTGTTTTTCAATGTTGAGGTTGTTGTTGAATTTGTTGGTGTTTTTCAATGTTGAGGTTGTTGTTGTTTTTCAATGTAGAGGTTGTTGTTGTATTTGTTGGTGTTTTTCAATTTCGAGGTTGTTGTTGAATTTGTTGGTGTTTTTTCAATGTTGAAGTTGTTGTTGAATTTGTTGGTGTTTTTCAATGTTGAGGTTGTTGTTGTTTTTCAATGTTGAGGTTGCTGTTGAATTTGCTGGTGTTTTTCAATGTTGAGGTTGTTGTTGTTTTTCAATGCTGAGGTTGTTGTTGAATTTGTTGGTGTTTTTCAATGTTGAGGTTGTTGTTGAATTTGTTGGTGTTTTTCAATGTTGAGGTTGTTGTTGTTTTTCAATGTTGAGGTTGTTGTTGAATTTGTTGGTGTTTTTCAATGTTTAGGTTGTTGTTGTTTTTCAATGTTGAGGTTGCTGTTGAATTTGTTGGTGTTTTTCAATGTTGAGGTTGTTGTTGAATTTGTTGGTGTTTTTCAATGTTGAGGTTGTTGTTGTTTTTCAATGTTGAGGTTGTTGTTGAATTTGTTGGTGTTTTTCAATGTTGAGTTTGTTGTTGTTTTTCAATGTTGAGGTTGTTGTTGAATTTGTTGGTGTTTTTCAATGTTGAGGTTGTTGTTGTTTTTCAATGTTGAGGTTACTGTTGAATTTGTTGGTGTTTTCCAATGTTGAGGTTGTTGTTGTTTTTCAATGTTGAGGTTGTTGTTGTATTTGTTGGTGTTTTTTCAATTTCGAGGTTGTTGTTGAATTTGTTGGTGTTTTTCAATGTTGAAGTTTGTTGTTGAATTTGTTGGTGTTTTTCAATGTTGAGGTTGTTGTTGTTTTTCAATGTTGAGGTTTTTGTTGAATTTGTTGGTGTTTTTCAATGTTGAGGTTGTTGTTGAATTTGTTTG
>JANJGN010003506.1:0-44543 GCA_026770705.1 Isurus oxyrinchus | reverse complement strand
AGCGGCAGACGCGCCCCGCCCTGACTCACCCGTGTCGCCGATGATGATGTACTTGAAGAGATAGGCGTATGACATGGTGACGGTGGCCTCTCGCTCAGACAGCCCGGAGACACAGACAGAGCGACTTCCCTCACCGTCCCCCCCCCAAGCAACCGTCAGGCGCCATCTCACCCACCCACCCGGCCGGCCGGCAGAACCCGCCCCCCTCGCCTCCGCCTCCTCATCGGCTGATTGGACGGCCCGTGCGTCGCTCAAAATCCCTCCAAGCCGATTGGTGCCATCGGACGCCGATCAAAAGGCGGGCCGGACCCCGATTGGCCGAGCCTCGCTCCGCCCAGACGCGCATCGATCGCTCCTCCTCCTCCACCCCCGCCCCCCCCCAACCACGCCTTCCAAAGCACACGTATGTAAATAAAAACACACCCCCGCCGGTCTGTGATTGGTGCAGCCAGCGCCTGTTTGGTGGGCCATCAAACCGTTATAATGGGGGGGAACCACGGCCGGTGATTGGATGATGCGACCGCGAGCTGGGAAGCACGGGTTCCGATTGGTCAATACACATGCCTCTCAGGCACCTGGCGAATGCCATGACGGGAGGACCTCCCCCCTCTCCCAGCCCCAACGGTCCCAACACGGCGGGCTCTGATTGGATAATTCCCACGTCCATCAAGGAAGCCGCGAGCCACCCGCCAGCCGCGATTGGTTGAACACCATATTGTGAGGGAGCAAGAGGAAAAGACCGTTGGGTTAACCGATGCCGCCCACCTACCTCACTGCCGCTCGCTGATTGGCCAAGAGGAACGCCACTCAGTGAGGAGGATCGCGGCGATTGGCCGAGCTGGACGGATTGGGGCCGGTTTCACGCAGGTCTCCCCCCCCCACCACGAAACATAAACTCAGCTGCTCGCCTCTGATTGGCTGGCCACCATATACGTCATAGAAAGAGAGGGGGGCTGTGACGTATGGCGGCCATGTTGTTGCGGGGCACAACCCGGGTGCGGGGGGGGGGTGGAGAGAGACAGAGAGGACTCCGGGTTGGCGTCGGGGGGCCGAAAATCACCCCGTTGCCCAGCAATAGTTCAGAAACGATCCGAAGATCGGGACCGGAAAGGAAGGCGGGGCAAAAGGGTGGGGTGGGGGGTGGTTGAAAGACGCTCGCGGGACCGTGTGGGCGGGGAGATCCGGTGACGTCACTTCCTGGAGACCGGTGCGCCGCCATCTTTGTGGGGGGCAGTGAAAAGGAGAAGATGGAGGTGAGAGTCGAGCCAGGGAGGACAGCTCCAAGTGTCCCTCAGACGCTGGGGGGCGGCGGGGGGGGGCATTGGATTGGGTAAGGGGGGGGTGATTGGGGAGGGGGTGAGCGGGTGATGGGTGAAGGTTGAGGGGTGAAGGTTTGAGGGGCGATGGTTGAGGGGTGTGGGTGAGGGGGTGAAGGTTGAGGGGTGAAGGTTGAGGGGTGAAGGTTGAGGAGTGATGGTTGAGGGGGTGTGGGTGAGGGGTGAGGGGTGAAGGTTGAGGGGTGAGGGGTGAAGGTTGAGGGGGTGAAGGTTGAGGGGTGAAGGTTGAGGGGTGAAGGTTGAGGGGTGAAGGTTGAGGGGGGTGTGGTTGAGGGGTGAAGGTTGAGGGGGTGTGGTTGAGGGGTGAAGGTTGAGGGGGTGTGGTTGAGGGGTGAAGGTTGAGGTGAAGGGTGAGGGGTGAAGGGTGAGGGGTGAAGGTTAGGGGGGTGTGGGAGAGGGGTGAAGGTTGAGGGGTGAGGGGTGAACGTTGAGGGGTGATGGTTGAGGGGTGAGGGGGTGTGGGTGCAGGAGTGTGGGTGAGGGGTGAAGGTTGAGGGGTCAGGGGTGAAGGTTGAGGGGTCGGGTGAAGGTTGAGGGGGGTGTGGGTGAGGGGGAGGGGTGAGGGGGTGTGGGTGAGGGGTCAAGGTTGAGGGGGTTGGGTGAGGGGAGGGGTTTTGGGTAGGGGGTGAGGGGATTGGGTGAGGGGGGGTGAGGGTGAGTGGTGAGGTTTTTGGGTGAGGGTGAGGGGGTTTGGGTGAGGGGTCAAGGTTGAGGGGGTTGGGTGAGGGTGAGGGGGTTTGGGTAGAGGGTGAGGGAGAGTGGTGAGGGTTTTGGGTGAGGGGGAGGGGGTTTGGGTAGGGGGTGAGGGGGTTTGGCTGACAGTGAGGGGGTTGGGCAGGGGGGTGGGGTGGGTTGGGTGAGGGGCAAGGGGTTGGATGGGGACAGTGAGGCCCTTCCTCAGTACTGACCCTCCAACAGTTGGGTGAGGGGGGTTGGGTGGGGGGTGAGGGGGAGGGGCAGGGGGGGTTGGGTGGGGACAGTGAGGCTCTCCCTCAGCACTGTCCCTCCGACAGTGCGGCTCTCCCTCAGCGCTGACCCTCCGACAGTGCGGCTCTCCCTCAGCACTGACCCTCCGACAGTGCGGCTCTCCCTCAGCACTGACCCTCCGACAGTGCGGCTCTCCCTCAGCGCTGACCCTCCGACAGTGTGGCGCTCCCTCAGCGCTGACCCTCCGACAGTGCGGCTCTCCCTCAGCGCTGACCCTCCGACAGTGCGGCTCTCCCTCAGTACTGACCCTCCGACAGTGTGGCGCTCCCTCAGCACTGACCCTCCGACAGTGCAGCTCTCCCTCAGCACTGACCCTCCGACAGTGCGGCGCTCCCTCAGCACTGACCCTCCGACACTGCAATGACATCTTCATTGACTTGGACACCTGAGTACTCCGGTCTTAGTGTTGTTTAGCCAGGGGATGGGTAGGTGGTGAGAGGGTTGTGTAGGTGCTGAGAGGGTTGTGTAGGTGGTTGAGGGAGTTAGGTGAGGGGACAGATGTGCCAATGCGTTGCAAGTTGCTGACCAGGGGTATACAGAGAGACACAGAGTGTTTGGGTTTTGAACTGCAGGCTGTCTAAAGTGGATCCTCCCTTTAAACCCTCGTTGATTTTTTCCTTACAGTTTCCCAGTGGAGGTGACACTTACCTGACTATCACTGATTCCAGCCACCCATTCCTGACCGGAGCAGAGGTGAGCAGCCCTCCGGAGACCGGGCGCTTTCTTAGAGGGGCTTAGCTGGTGTTTGTCGCCAAGAGCATGGAGTGCTGAGCGATGTCTGTCCTGGGAGTGTTTGATGGGGACAGTGTAGAGGGAGTTTTACTCTGTATCTAACCCCGTGCTGTACCTGTCCTGGGAGTGTTTGATGGGGACAGTGTAGAGGGAGTTTTACTCTGTATCTAACCCCGTGCTGTACCTGTCCTGGGAGTGTTTGATGGGGACGGTGTAGAGGGAGCTTTACTCTGTATCTAACCCCGTGCTGTACCTGTCCTGGGAGTGTTTGATGGGGACAGTGTAGAGGGAGCTTTACTCTGTATCTAACCCCGTGCTGTACCTGTCCTGGGAGTGTTGATGGGGACGGTGTAGAGGGAGCTTTACTCTGTATCTAACCCCGTGCTGTACCTGTCTTGGGAGTGTTTGATGGAGACGGTGTAGAGGGAGATTTACTCTCTATCTAACCCTGTGCTGTACCTGTCCTGGGAGTGTTTGATGGGGACGCTGTAGAGGGAGCTTTACTCTGTATCTAACCCCGTGCTGTACCTGTCCTGGGAGCGTTAGATGGGGACAGTGTACAGGGAGCTCTACTCTGTATCTAACCCCATGCTATACCTGTCCTGGGAGTGTTTGATGGGGACGGTGTACAGGGAGCTTTACACTGTATCTAACCCCGTGCTGTACCTGTCCTGTGAGAGTTTGATGGGGACAATGTAGAGGGAGCTTTACTCTGTATCTAACCCCGTACTGTACGTGTCCTCGGAGTGTTTGATGGGGACGGTGTAGAGGGAGCTTTACTCTGTATCTAACCCCGTGCTGTACCTGTCCTGGGAGTGTTTGATGGGGACGGTGTAGAGGGAGCTCTACTCTGTATCGAACCCCGTGCTGTACCTGTCCTGGGAGTGTTTGATGGGGACAGTGTAGAGGGAGCTTTACTCTGTATCTAACCCCGTGCTGTACCTGTCCTGGGAGTGTTTGATGGGGACGGTGTAGAGGGAGTTCTACTCTGTATCTAACCCCGTGCTGTACCTGTCCTGGGAGTGTTTGATGGGGACAGTGTAGAGGGAGCTTTACTCTCTATCTAACCCCGTGCTGTACCTGTCCTGGGAGTGTTTGATGGGGACGGTGTAGAGGGAGCTCTACTCTGTATCTAACCCCGTGCTGTACCTGTCCTGGGAGTGTTTGATGGGGACAGTGTAGAGGGAGCTTTACTCTGTATCTAACCCCGTGCTGTACCTGTCCTGGGAGTGTTTGATGGGGACAGTGTAGAGGGAGCTTTACTCTATATCTAACCCCGTGCTGTACCTGTCCTGGGAGTGTTTGATGGGGACAGTGTAGAGGGAGCTTTACTCTGTATCTCACCCCGTGCTGTACCTGTCCTGGGAGTGTTTGATGGGGACAGTGTAGAGGGAGCTTTACTCTGTATCTAACCCCGTGCTGTACCTGTCTTGGGAGTGTTTGATGGAGATGGTGTAGAGGGAACTTTACTCTGTATCTAACACCGTGCTGTACCTGTCCTGGGAGTGTTTGATGGGGACAGTGGAGTGGGAGCTTGATTCTGTATCTAATCCCGTGCTGTACCTGTCCTGGGAGTGTTTGATGGGGACAGTGTAGAGGGAGCTTTACTCTGTATCTAACCCCGTCCTTTACCTGTCCTGGGAGTGTTTGATGGGGACGGTGTAGAGGGAGCTTTACTCTGTATCTAACCCCATGCTGTACCTGTCCTGGGAGTGTTTGATGGGGACAGTGTGGAGGTGCTTTACTCTGTATCTTACCCCGTGCTGTACCTGTCCTGGGACTGTTTGATGGGGACAGTGTAGAGGGAGCATTACTCTGTATCTAACCACGTGCTGTACCTGTCCTGGGAATGTTTGATGAGGACAGTGTGGAGTTGCTTTACTCTGTATCTAACCCCATGCTGTACCTGTCCTGGGAGTGTTTGATGGGGCCAGTGTAGAGGGAGCATTACTCTGTATGTAACCTGTGCTGTACCTGTCCTGGGAGTGTTTGATGAGGACAGTGTGGAGGTGCTTTACTCTGTATCTAACCCCGTGCTGTACCTGTCCTGGGAGTGTTTGATGGGGACAGTGTAGAGGGAGATTTACTCTGTATCTAACCCCGTGCCTTACCTGTCCTGGGAGTGTTTGATGGGAACAGTGTAGAGGGAGCTTTATTCTGCATCTAACCCCGTACTTTAACTTCCCTGGGAATGTTTGATTGGACAATGTAGAGAGAGCATTACTCTGTATCTAACCCTGTGCTGTACCTGCCCGTGGGGTGTTTGATGGTGACAGTGTAGAGGGAACTTTCCTCTTTATCTCACCCCGTGCTGAACCTGATCTGGGTTTGTTTGATGGGGCTAGTGTAGCGGGAGCTTTACTCTGTATCTTACCCTGTATAATACCTGTCCTGGGAGTGTTTGATGGGGACTGTGTAGAGGGAGCTTTACTCTGTATCTCACCCCGTGCTGTACCCGTCGTGCGAGTGTTTGCTGGAGACAGGGTAGAGGGAGCTTTACTCTGTAACTAAACCCATGCTGTACCTGTCCTAGGAGTGTTTGATGGGGACAGTGTAGAGGGAGCTTTACTCTGTATCTGACCCCGTGCTGTACCTGTCCTGGGAGTGTTTGATGGGGACAGTGTAGAGGGTGCTTTACTCTGTATCTAACCCCGTGCTGTACCTGTCCTGGGAGTGTTTGATGGGGACGGTGTAGAGGGAGCTTTACTCTGTATCTAACCCCGTACAATTCCTGTCCTGGGAGTGTTTGATGGAGGCAGTGTAGAGGCTGTTTTACTCTGGAACTCAACCCGTGCTGAACCTTTTCTGGGATAGTTTGATGGGTACAGTGTAGAGGGAGCTCTACTCTGTATCTAACCCCGTGCAGTACCTGTGTTCGGTGTGTTTGATGGGAACAATGTAGAGGGTGCTTTGCTCTGTATCTAACCCCGTGCTGTACCTGTCCTGGGAGTGTTTGATGGGGACAGTGTAGAGGGAGCTTTACTCTGTATCTAACCCCGTCCTTTACCTGTCCTGGGAGTGTTTGATGGGGACAGTGTAGAGGGAGCTTTACTCTGCATCTAACCCCGTGCTGTACCTGTCCTGGGAGTGTTTGATGGGGCCAGTGTAGAGGGAACTTTACTCTGTATCTAACACCGTGCTGTACCTGTCCTGGGAGTGTTTGATGGGGACAGTAGAGTGGGAGCTTTATTCTGTATCTAACCCCGTGCTGTACCTGTCCTGGGAGTGTTTGATGGGGACAGTGTAGAGGGAGCTTTACTCTGTATCTAACCCCGTCCTTTACCTGTCCTGGGAGTGTTTGATGGGGACAGTGTAGAGGGAGCTTTACTCTGTATCTAACCTCGTGTTGTGCCTGTCCTGGGAGTGTTTGATGTGGACAGTGTAGAGGGAGCTTTACTCTGTATCTAACCCCGTACAATTCCTGTCCTGGGAGTGTTTGATGGAGGCAGTGTAGAGGCTGTTTTACTCTGGAACTCAACCCGTGCTGAACCTTTTCTGGGATTGTTTGATGGGTACAGTGTAGAGGGAGCTCTACTCTGTATCTAACCCCGTGCAGTACCTGTGTTCGGTGTGTTTGATGGGAACAATGTAGAGGGTGCTTTGCTCTGTATCTAACCCCGTGCTGTACCTGTCCTGGGAGTGTTTGATGGGGACAGTGTAGAGGGAGCTTTACTCTGTATCTAACCCCGTCCTTTACCTGTCCTGGGAGTGTTTGATGGGGACAGTGGAGTGGGAGCTTTATTCTGTATCTAACCCCATGCTGTACCTGTCCTGGGAGTGTTTGATGGGGACAGTGTAGAGGGAGCTTTACTCTGTATCTAACCCCGTGCTGTACCTGTCCTGGGAGTGTTTGATGGGGACAGTGTAGAGGGAGCTTTACTCTGCATCTAACCCCGTGCTGTACCTGTCCTGGGAGTGTTTGATGGGGGCCAGTGTAGAGGGAACTTTACTCTGTATCTAACACCGTGCTGTACCTGTCCTGGGAGTGTTTGATGGGGACAGTGGAGTGGGAGCTTTATTCTGTATCTAACCCCGTGCTGTACCTGTCCTGGGAGTGTTTGATGGGGACAGTGTAGAGGGAGCTTTACTCTGTATCTAACCCCGTCCTTTACCTGTCCTGGGAGTGTTTGATGGGGACGGTGTGGAGGGAGCTTTACTCTGTATCTAACCCCATGCTGTACCTGTCCTGGGAGTGTTTGATGGGGACAGTGTAGAGGGAGCTTTACTCTGTATCTAACCCCGTGCTGTACCTGTCCTGGGAGTGTTTGATGGGGACAGTGTAGAGGGAGCTTTACTCTGTATCTAACCCCGTGCCGTAACTGTTCTGGGAGTGTTTGATCGGCACTGTGCAGAGGGAGCTTTACTCTCTATCTCACCCCGTGTTGTACCTGTCCTGGGAGTGTTTGATGGGGACAGTGTAGAGGTAACTTTACACTGTATCTAACCCCGTACAGTACCTGTCCTGGGAGTCTGATGGTGACGGTGTAGAGGGGGCTCTACTTTGTATCTAACCCCGTGTAGTACCTGTCCTAGGAGTGTTTGTTGGGGACACTGTCGAGGGAGCTCTACTCTGTATCTAACCCCGTGCCGTACCTGTGTTGGGATTGTTTGATGGGGACGGTGTAACGGGAGCTTTTCTCTGTATCTAACCCTGTATAATACCTGTACTGGGAGTGTTTCATGGGGACAATGTAGAAGGAGTTTTACTCTGTATCTTACTCTGTGCTGCACCTGTCCTGCGACTGTTTGATGCGGACAGTGTAGAGGGAGCTTTACTCTCTATCTAACCCCGTGCTGTACCTGTCCTGGGAGTGTTTGTGGCGGACAGTGCAGAGGGAGCTTTACTCTGTATCTTACCCTGTGCTGTACCTGTCCTGGGTGTGTTTGATGGGGACAGTGCAGTAGCCGCTTTACTCTGTATCTAACCCCGTGCTGTACCTGTCCTGGGAGTGTTTGATGGAGGCAGCGTAGAGGGAGACTTACTCTTTATCTAACCCCGTGCTGTGCCTGTCCTGGGAGTGTTTGATGGGGTCAGTGTAGAGGGAGCTTTACTCTTTATCTAACCCCGTGCTGTACCTGTCCTGGGAGTGTTTGATGGGGACGGTGTAGAGGGAGCTCTACTCTGTATCTAACCCCATGCTGTACCTGTCCTGGGAGTGTTTGATGGGGACGGTGTAGAGGGAGCTCTACTCTGTATCTAACCCCGTGCTGTACTTGTCCTGGGAGTGTTTGATGGGGACAGTGTAGAGGGAGCTTTACTCTGTATCTAACCCCGTGCTGTACCTGTCCTGGGAGTGTTTGATGGGGACAGTGTAGAGGGAACTTTACTCTCTATCTAACACCGTGCTGTACCTGTCCTGGGAGTGTTTGATGGGGACAGTGGAGTGGGAGCTTTATTCTGTATCTAACCCCGTGCTGTACCTGTCCTGGGAGTGTTTGATGGGGACAGTGGAGTGGGAGCTTTATTCTGTATCTAACCCCGTGCTGTACCTGTCCTGGGAGTGTTTGATGGGGACAGTGTGGAGGGAGATTCACTCTCTATCTAACCCCGTGCTGTACCTGTCCTGGGAGTGTTTGATGGGGACGGTGTAGAGGGAGCTCTACTCTGTATCTAACCCCGTGCTGTACCTGTCCTGGGAGTGTTTGATGGGGAAGGTGTAGAGGGAGCTCTACTCTGTATCTAAGCCCGTGCTGTACCTGTCCTGGGAGTGTTTGATGGGGACAGTGTAGAGGGAGCTTTACTCTGTATCTAACCCCGTGCTGTACCTGTCCTGGGAGTGTTTGATGGGGACAGTGTAGAGGGAGATTTACTCTGTATCTAACCCCGTGCTGTACCTATCCTGGGAGTGTTTGATGGGGACAGTGTAGAGGGAGCTTTACTCTGTATCTAAGCCCGTGCTGTACCTGTCCTGGGAGTGTTTGATGGGGACAGTGTAGAGGGAACTTTACTCTATATCTAACACCGTTCTGTACCTGTCCTGGGAGTGTTTGATGGGGACATTGGAGTGGGAGCTTTATTCTGTATCTATCCCCGTGCTGTACCTGTCCTGGGAGTGTTTGATGGGGACAGTGTAGAGGGAGATTTACTCTATATCTAACCCTGTGCTGTACCTGCCCTGGGAGTGTTTGATGGGAATAGTGTAGAGGGAGCTTTATTCTTATTCTAAGCCCGTACTGTACCTGTCCTGGGAGCGTTTGATGGGGACAGTGTAGAGGGAGCTTTACTCTGTATGTAACCCCGTACTGTACCTGTCCTGGGAGTGTTTGATGGGGATGGTGTAGAGGGAGTTTTACTCGGTATCTCACCCCGTGCTGTACCTGCCCTAGGAGTGTTTGATGGGGATGGTGTAGAGGGAGCTTTACTCTGTATCGAACCCCGTGCTGTACCTGCCCTAGGAGTGTTTGATGGGGACGGTGTAGAGGGAGCTTTACTCTGTATCTAACCCCGTGCTGTACCTGTCCTGGGCGTGTTTGATGGGCAATGTGTAGAGGAAGCTTTACTCTGTATCTAACCCCGTGCTGTTCCTGTCCTGGGAGTGTTTGATGGGGATGGTGTAGAGGGAGCTTTACTCTGCATCTAAACCCGTGCTGTACCTGTCATGGGAGTGTTTGGGGACAGTGTAGAGGGAGATTTACTCTGTATCTAACCCCGTGCTGTACCTTCCTGGGAGGGTTTGATGGGGACAGTGTAGAGGGAGCTTTACTGTGTATTTAACCCCGTACTGTACCTGTCCTGCGAGTGTTTGATGGTGACAGTGTAGAGGGAGATTTACTCTGATTCGACCCGCGTACTGTGCCTGTCCTGGGAGTGTTTGATGGGGACAACTTAGAGGCAGATTTACTCTGTATCTAACCCCGTGCTGTACCTGTCCTGGGAGTGTTTGATGGGGACAGTGTAGAGGGAGATTTACTCTATATCTAACCCCGTGCTGTACATGTCCTGGGAGTGTTTGATGGGGACAGTGTAGAGGGAGCTTTACTCTGTATCTAACCCCGTGCTGTACCTGTCCTGTGAGTGTTTGATGGGGACGGTGCAGAGGGAGCTTTAATCTTTATCTGACCCCTTTCTGTACCTGCCCTGGGATTGTTTGATGGGGACAGTGCAGATAGTGCTTTAAACTGCATCTATCCCCGAACTGTTGTTGTGCTGGGAGTGTTTGATGGGGACGGTGTCGAGGGAGCTTTACTCTGTATCGAACCCCGTGCTGTACCTGTCCTGGGAGTGTTTGATGGGGACCGTGTAGAGGGAGATTTACTCTGTAACTAACCCCGTGCTGTACCTGCCCTGGGCGTGTTTGATGGAGACAGTGCAGAGGGAACTTTACTCCGTATCTAAACCTGTGCTGTACGTATCCTGGGAGTGTTTGATGGGGACAATGTCGAGGGAGCTTTACTCTGTTTCTAACCCAGTGCTGTACCTGTCTGGAAGTGTTTGATGGGGACAGTGTCGAGGGAGCTTTATTCTGCATCTAACCCTGTGCTGTACCTGTCCTGGGAGTGTTTGATGGGGACAGTGTAGAGGGAGCTTTACTCTGCATCTATCCCTGTGCTATACCTGTCCTGGGAGTGTTTGATGGGGTCAGTGTAGAGGGAGATTTACTCTGTATCTAACCCCGTGCTGTACCTGTCCTGGGAGTGTTTGATAGGGACATTGTAGAGGGAGCTTTACTCGGTATCTAACCCCGTGCTGTACCTGTCCTGGGAGAGTTTGATGGGGACAGTGTAGAGGGAGATTTACTCTGTATCTAACCCCGTGCTGTACCTGTCCTGGGAGTGTTTGATGGAGACAGTGTAGAGGGAGCTTTACTCTGTATCTTAGCTCGTGCTGTAACTGTCCTGGGAGTGTTTGATGGGGATGTTGTAGAGGGAGCTTTACTCTGTATCTAACCTCGGGCTGTACCTTTCCTGGGAGTGTTTGATGGGGACAGTGTAGAGGGAGATTTACTCCGTATCAAACCCCGTGCTGTACCTGTCCAGGGAGTGTTTGATGGGGACAGTGTAGAGGGATCTTTACTCTGTATCTAACCCCGTGCTGGACCTGTCCTGGGAGTGTTTGATGGGGACAGTGTAGAGGGAGCTTTACTCTGTAGCTAACCCCGTGCTGTACCTGTCCTGGGAGTGTTTGATGGGGACAGTGTAGAGGGAGCTTTACTGTGTATCTCACCCCGTGCCGTAACTGTTCTGGGAGTGTTTGATCGGCACTGTGCAGAGGGAGCTTTACTCTCTATCTCACCCCGTGTTGTACCTGTCCTGGGAGTGTTTGATGGGGACAGTGTAGATGTAACTTTACACTGTATCTAACCCCGTACAGTACCTGTCCTGGGAGTCTGTTGGTGACGGTGTAGAGGGGGCTCTACTTTGTATCTAACCCCGTGTAGTACCTGTCCTAGGAGTGTTTGTTGGGCACACTGTCGAGGGAGCTCTACTCTGTATCTAACCCCGTGCCGTACCTGTGTTGGGATTGTTTGATGGGGACGGTGTAACGGGAGCTTTTCTCTGTATCTAACCCTGTATAATACCTGTACTGGGAGTGTTTCATGGGGACAATGTAGAAGGAGTTTTACTCTGTATCTTACTCTGTGCTGCACCTGTCCTGCGACTGTTTGATGCGGACAGTGTAGAGGGAGCTTTACTCTCTATCTAACCCCGTGCTGTACCTGTCCTGGGAGTGTTTGTGGCGGAGAGTGCAGAGGGAGCTTTACTCTGTATCTTACCCTGTGCTGTACCTGTCCTGGGTGTGTTTGATGGGGACAGTGCAGTAGCCGCTTTACTCTGTATCTAACCCTGTGCTGTACCTGTCCTGGGAGTGTTTGATGGAGGCAGTGTAGAGGGAGATTTACTCTTTATCTAACCCCGTGCTGTGCCTGTCCTGGGAGTGTTTGATGGGGACAACTTAGAGGCAGATTTACTCTGTATCTAACCCCGTGCTGTACCTGTCCTGGGAGTGTTTGATGGGGACAGTGTAGAGGGAGATTTACTCTATATCTAACCCCGTGCTGTACATGTCCTGGGAGTGTTTGATGGGCACAGTGTAGAGGGAGCTTTACTCTGTATCTAACCCCGTGCTGTACCTGTCCTGTGAGTGTTTGATGGGGACGGTGCAGAGGGAGCTTTAATCTTTATCTGACCCCTTTCTGTACCTGCCCTGGGATTGTTTGATGGGGACAGTGCAGATAGTGCTTTAAACTGCATCTATCCCCGAACTGTTGTTGTGCTGGGAGTGTTTGATGGGGACGGTGTCGAGGGAGCTTTACTCTGTATCGAACCCCGTGCTGTACCTGTCCTGGGAGTGTTTGATGGGGACCGTGTAGAGGGAGATTTACTCTGTAACTAACCCCGTGCTGTACCTGCCCTGGGCGTGTTTGATGGAGACAGTGCAGAGGGAACTTTACTCCGTATCTAACCCTGTGCTGTACGTATCCTGGGAGTGTTTGATGGGGACAATGTCGAGGGAGCTTTACTCTGTTTCTAACCCAGTGCTGTACCTGTCTGGAAGTGTTTGATGGGGACAGTGTCGAGGGAGCTTTATTCTGCATCTAACCCTGTGCTGTACCTGTCCTGGGAGTGTTTGATGGGGTCAGTGTAGAGGGAGATTTACTCTGTATCTTAGCTCGTGCTGTAACTGTCCTGGGAGTGTTTGATGGGGACGGTGTAGAGGGAGCTTTACTCTGTATCTAACTCCGTGCTGTACCTGTCCTGGGAGTGTTTGATGGGGATGTTGTAGAGGGAACTTTACTCTGCATCTAACCTCGGGCTGTACCTGTCCTGGGAGTGTTTGATGGGGACAGTGTAGAGGGAGCTTTACTCTGTAGCTAACCCCGTGCTGTACCTGTCCTGGCAGTGCTTGATGGGGCCGGTGTAGAGGGAGCTTTACTGTGTATCTCACCCCGTGCCGTAACTGTTCTGGGAGTGTTTGATCGGCACTGTGCAGAGGGAGCTTTACTCTCTATCTCACCCCGTGTTGTACCTGTCCTGGGAGTGTTTGATGGGGACAGTGTAGATGTAACTTTACACTGTATCTAACCCCGTACAGTACCTGTCCTGGGAGTCTGTTGGTGACGGTGTAGAGGGGGCTCTACTTTGTATCTAACCCCGTGTAGTACCTGTCCTAGGAGTGTTTGTTGGGCACACTGTCGAGGGAGCTCTACTCTGTATCTAACCCCGTGCCGTACCTGTGTTGGGATTGTTTGATGGGGACGGTGTAACGGGAGCTTTTCTCTGTATCTAGCCCTGTATAATACCTGTACTGGGAGTGTTTCATGGGGACAATGTAGAAGGAGTTTTACTCTGTATCTTACTCTGTGCTGCACCTGTCCTGCGACTGTTTGATGCGGACAGTGTAGAGGGAGCTTTACTCTCTATCTAACCCCGTGCTGTACCTGTCCTGGGAGTGTTTGTGGCGGACAGTGCAGAGGGAGCTTTACTCTGTATCTTACCCTGTGCTGTACCTGTCCTGGGTGTGTTTGATGGGGACAGTGCAGTAGCCGCTTTACTCTGTATCTAACCCTGTGCTGTACCTGTCCTGGGAGTGTTTGATGGGGTCAGTGTAGAGGGAGCTTTACTCTTTATCTAACCCCGTGCTGTACCTGTCCTGGGAGTGTTTGATGGGGACGGTGTAGAGGGAGCTCTACTCTGTATCTAACCCCGTGCTGTACCTGTCCTGGGAGTGTTTGATGGGGACGGTGTAGAGGGAGCTCTACTCTGTATCTAACCCCGTGCTGTACTTGTCCTGGGAGTGTTTGATGGGGACAGTGTAGAGGGAGCTTTACTCTGTATCTAACCCCGTGCTGTACCTGTCCTGGGAGTGTTTGATGGGGACAGTGTAGAGGGAACTTTACTCTCTATCTAACACCGTGCTGTACCTGTCCTGGGAGTGTTTGATGGGGACAGTGGAGTGGGAGCTTTATTCTGTATCTAACCCCGTGCTGTACCTGTCCTGGGAGTGTTTGATGGGGACAGTGGAGTTGGAGCTTTATTCTGTATCTAACCCCGTGCTGTACCTGTCCTGGGAGTGTTTGATGGGGACAGTGTGGAGGGAGATTCACTCTCTATCTAACCCCGTGCTGTACCTGTCCTGGGAGTGTTTGATGGGGACGGTGTAGAGGGAGCTCTACTCTGTATCTAACCCCGTGCTGTACCTGTCCTGGGAGTGTTTGATGGGGAAGGTGTAGAGGGAGCTCTACTCTGTATCTAAGCCCGTGCTGTACCTGTCCTGGGAGTGTTTGATGGGGACAGTGTAGAGGGAGCTTTACTCTGTATCTAACCCCGTGCTGTACCTGTCCTGGGAGTGTTTGATGGGGACAGTGTAGAGGGAGCTTTACTCTGTATCTTAGCTCGTGCTGTAACTGTCCTGGGAGTGTTTGATGGGGATGTTGTAGAGGGAGCTTTACTCTGTATCTAACCTCGGGCTGTACCTTTCCTGGGAGTGTTTGATGGGGACAGTGTAGAGGGAACTTTACTCTATATCTAACACCGTTCTGTACCTGTCCTGGGAGTGTTTGATGGGGACATTGGAGTGGGAGCTTTATTCTGTATCTAACCCCGTGCTGTACCTGTCCTGGGAGTGTTTGATGGGGACAGTGTAGAGGGAGATTTACTCTATATCTAACCCTGTGCTGTACCTGCCCTGGGAGTGTTTGATGGGAATAGTGTAGAGGGAGCTTTATTCTTATTCTAAGCCCGTACTGTACCTGTCCTGGGAGTGTTTGATGGGGACGGTGTAGAGGGAGCTTTACTCTGTATCTAACCCCGTGCTGTACCTGTCCTGGGAGTGTTTGATGGGGACGGTGTAGAGGGAGCTTTACTCTGTATCTAACCCCGTGCTGTACCTGTCCTGGGAGTGTTTGATGGGGATGGTGTAGAGGGAGTTTTACTCGGTATCTCACCCCGTGCTGTACCTGCCCTAGGAGTGTTTGATGGGCACTGTGTAGAGGAAGCTTTACTCTGTATCTAACCCCGTGCTGTTCCTGTCCTGGGAGTGTTTGGGGACAGTGTAGAGGGAGATTTACTCTGTATCTAACCCCGTGCTGTACCTTCCTGGGAGGGTTTGATGGGGACAGTGTAGAGGGAGCTTTACTGTGTATTTAACCCCGTACTGTACCTGTCCTGCGAGTGTTTGATGGTGACAGTGTAGAGGGAGATTTACTCTGATTCGACCCGCGTACTGTACCTGTCCTGGGAGTGTTTGATGGGGACAACTTAGAGGCAGATTTACTCTGTATCTAACCCCGTGCTGTACCTGTCCTGGGAGTGTTTGATGGGGACAGTGTAGAGGGAGATTTACTCTGTATCTAACCCCGTCCTTTACCTGTCCTGGGAGTGTTTGATGGGGACAGTGTAGAGGGAGCTTTACTCTGCATCTAACCCCGTGCTGTACCTGTCCTGGGAGTGTTTGATGGGGCCAGTGTAGAGGGAACTTTACTCTGTATCTAACACCGTGCTGTACCTGTCCTGGGAGTGTTTGATGGGGACAGTAGAGTGGGAGCTTTATTCTGTATCTAACCCCGTGCTGTACCTGTCCTGGGAGTGTTTGATGGGGACAGTGTAGAGGGAGCTTTACTCTGTATCTAACCCCGTCCTTTACCTGTCCTGGGAGTGTTTGATGGGGACAGTGTAGAGGGAGCTTTACTCTGTATCTAACCTCGTGTTGTGCCTGTCCTGGGAGTGTTTGATGTGGACAGTGTAGAGGGAGCTTTACTCTGTATCTAACCCCGTACAATTCCTGTCCTGGGAGTGTTTGATGGAGGCAGTGTAGAGGCTGTTTTACTCTGGAACTCAACCCGTGCTGAACCTTTTCTGGGATTGTTTGATGGGTACAGTGTAGAGGGAGCTCTACTCTGTATCTAACCCCGTGCAGTACCTGTGTTCGGTGTGTTTGATGGGAACAATGTAGAGGGTGCTTTGCTCTGTATCTAACCCCGTGCTGTACCTGTCCTGGGAGTGTTTGATGGGGACAGTGTAGAGGGAGCTTTACTCTGTATCTAACCCCGTCCTTTACCTGTCCTGGGAGTGTTTGATGGGGACAGTGGAGTGGGAGCTTTATTCTGTATCTAACCCCATGCTGTACCTGTCCTGGGAGTGTTTGATGGGGACAGTGTAGAGGGAGCTTTACTCTGTATCTAACCCCGTGCTGTACCTGTCCTGGGAGTGTTTGATGGGGACAGTGTAGAGGGAGCTTTACTCTGCATCTAACCCCGTGCTGTACCTGTCCTGGGAGTGTTTGATGGGGGCCAGTGTAGAGGGAACTTTACTCTGTATCTAACACCGTGCTGTACCTGTCCTGGGAGTGTTTGATGGGGACAGTGGAGTGGGAGCTTTATTCTGTATCTAACCCCGTGCTGTACCTGTCCTGGGAGTGTTTGATGGGGACAGTGTAGAGGGAGCTTTACTCTGTATCTAACCCCGTCCTTTACCTGTCCTGGGAGTGTTTGATGGGGACGGTGTGGAGGGAGCTTTACTCTGTATCTAACCCCATGCTGTACCTGTCCTGGGAGTGTTTGATGGGGACAGTGTAGAGGGAGCTTTACTCTGTATCTAACCCCGTGCTGTACCTGTCCTGGGAGTGTTTGATGGGGACAGTGTAGAGGGAGCTTTACTCTGTATCTAACCCCGTGCCGTAACTGTTCTGGGAGTGTTTGATCGGCACTGTGCAGAGGGAGCTTTACTCTCTATCTCACCCCGTGTTGTACCTGTCCTGGGAGTGTTTGATGGGGACAGTGTAGAGGTAACTTTACACTGTATCTAACCCCGTACAGTACCTGTCCTGGGAGTCTGATGGTGACGGTGTAGAGGGGGCTCTACTTTGTATCTAACCCCGTGTAGTACCTGTCCTAGGAGTGTTTGTTGGGGACACTGTCGAGGGAGCTCTACTCTGTATCTAACCCCGTGCCGTACCTGTGTTGGGATTGTTTGATGGGGACGGTGTAACGGGAGCTTTTCTCTGTATCTAACCCTGTATAATACCTGTACTGGGAGTGTTTCATGGGGACAATGTAGAAGGAGTTTTACTCTGTATCTTACTCTGTGCTGCACCTGTCCTGCGACTGTTTGATGCGGACAGTGTAGAGGGAGCTTTACTCTCTATCTAACCCCGTGCTGTACCTGTCCTGGGAGTGTTTGTGGCGGACAGTGCAGAGGGAGCTTTACTCTGTATCTTACCCTGTGCTGTACCTGTCCTGGGTGTGTTTGATGGGGACAGTGCAGTAGCCGCTTTACTCTGTATCTAACCCCGTGCTGTACCTGTCCTGGGAGTGTTTGATGGAGGCAGCGTAGAGGGAGACTTACTCTTTATCTAACCCCGTGCTGTGCCTGTCCTGGGAGTGTTTGATGGGGTCAGTGTAGAGGGAGCTTTACTCTTTATCTAACCCCGTGCTGTACCTGTCCTGGGAGTGTTTGATGGGGACGGTGTAGAGGGAGCTCTACTCTGTATCTAACCCCATGCTGTACCTGTCCTGGGAGTGTTTGATGGGGACGGTGTAGAGGGAGCTCTACTCTGTATCTAACCCCGTGCTGTACTTGTCCTGGGAGTGTTTGATGGGGACAGTGTAGAGGGAGCTTTACTCTGTATCTAACCCCGTGCTGTACCTGTCCTGGGAGTGTTTGATGGGGACAGTGTAGAGGGAACTTTACTCTCTATCTAACACCGTGCTGTACCTGTCCTGGGAGTGTTTGATGGGGACAGTGGAGTGGGAGCTTTATTCTGTATCAAACCCCGTGCTGTACCTGTCCTGGGAGTGTTTGATGGGGACAGTGGAGTGGGAGCTTTATTCTGTATCTAACCCCGTGCTGTACCTGTCCTGGGAGTGTTTGATGGGGACAGTGTGGAGGGAGATTCACTCTCTATCTAACCCCGTGCTGTACCTGTCCTGGGAGTGTTTGATGGGGACGGTGTAGAGGGAGCTCTACTCTGTATCTAACCCCGTGCTGTACCTGTCCTGGGAGTGTTTGATGGGGAAGGTGTAGAGGGAGCTCTACTCTGTATCTAAGCCCGTGCTGTACCTGTCCTGGGAGTGTTTGATGGGGACAGTGTAGAGGGAGCTTTACTCTGTATCTAACCCCGTGCTGTACCTGTCCTGGGAGTGTTTGATGGGGACAGTGTAGAGGGAGATTTACTCTGTATCTAACCCCGTGCTGTACCTATCCTGGGAGTGTTTGATGGGGACAGTGTAGAGGGAGCTTTACTCTGTATCTAAGCCCGTGCTGTACCTGTCCTGGGAGTGTTTGATGGGGACAGTGTAGAGGGAACTTTACTCTATATCTAACACCGTTCTGTACCTGTCCTGGGAGTGTTTGATGGGGACATTGGAGTGGGAGCTTTATTCTGTATCTATCCCCGTGCTGTACCTGTCCTGGGAGTGTTTGATGGGGACAGTGTAGAGGGAGATTTACTCTATATCTAACCCTGTGCTGTACCTGCCCTGGGAGTGTTTGATGGGAATAGTGTAGAGGGAGCTTTATTCTTATTCTAAGCCCGTACTGTACCTGTCCTGGGAGCGTTTGATGGGGACAGTGTAGAGGGAGCTTTACTCTGTATGTAACCCCGTACTGTACCTGTCCTGGGAGTGTTTGATGGGGATGGTGTAGAGGGAGTTTTACTCGGTATCTCACCCCGTGCTGTACCTGCCCTAGGAGTGTTTGATGGGGATGGTGTAGAGGGAGCTTTACTCTGTATCGAACCCCGTGCTGTACCTGCCCTAGGAGTGTTTGATGGGGACGGTGTAGAGGGAGCTTTACTCTGTATCTAACCCCGTGCTGTACCTGTCCTGGGCGTGTTTGATGGGCAATGTGTAGAGGAAGCTTTACTCTGTATCTAACCCCGTGCTGTTCCTGTCCTGGGAGTGTTTGATGGGGATGGTGTAGAGGGAGCTTTACTCTGCATCTAAACCCGTGCTGTACCTGTCATGGGAGTGTTTGGGGACAGTGTAGAGGGAGATTTACTCTGTATCTAACCCCGTGCTGTACCTTCCTGGGAGGGTTTGATGGGGACAGTGTAGAGGGAGCTTTACTGTGTATTTAACCCCGTACTGTACCTGTCCTGCGAGTGTTTGATGGTGACAGTGTAGAGGGAGATTTACTCTGATTCGACCCGCGTACTGTGCCTGTCCTGGGAGTGTTTGATGGGGACAACTTAGAGGCAGATTTACTCTGTATCTAACCCCGTGCTGTACCTGTCCTGGGAGTGTTTGATGGGGACAGTGTAGAGGGAGATTTACTCTATATCTAACCCCGTGCTGTACATGTCCTGGGAGTGTTTGATGGGGACAGTGTAGAGGGAGCTTTACTCTGTATCTAACCCCGTGCTGTACCTGTCCTGTGAGTGTTTGATGGGGACGGTGCAGAGGGAGCTTTAATCTTTATCTGACCCCTTTCTGTACCTGCCCTGGGATTGTTTGATGGGGACAGTGCAGATAGTGCTTTAAACTGCATCTATCCCCGAACTGTTGTTGTGCTGGGAGTGTTTGATGGGGACGGTGTCGAGGGAGCTTTACTCTGTATCGAACCCCGTGCTGTACCTGTCCTGGGAGTGTTTGATGGGGACCGTGTAGAGGGAGATTTACTCTGTAACTAACCCCGTGCTGTACCTGCCCTGGGCGTGTTTGATGGAGACAGTGCAGAGGGAACTTTACTCCGTATCTAAACCTGTGCTGTACGTATCCTGGGAGTGTTTGATGGGGACAATGTCGAGGGAGCTTTACTCTGTTTCTAACCCAGTGCTGTACCTGTCTGGAAGTGTTTGATGGGGACAGTGTCGAGGGAGCTTTATTCTGCATCTAACCCTGTGCTGTACCTGTCCTGGGAGTGTTTGATGGGGACAGTGTAGAGGGAGCTTTACTCTGCATCTATCCCTGTGCTATACCTGTCCTGGGAGTGTTTGATGGGGTCAGTGTAGAGGGAGATTTACTCTGTATCTAACCCCGTGCTGTACCTGTCCTGGGAGTGTTTGATAGGGACATTGTAGAGGGAGCTTTACTCTGTATCTAACCCCGTGCTGTACCTGTCCTGGGAGAGTTTGATGGGGACAGTGTAGAGGGAGATTTACTCTGTATCTAACCCCGTGCTGTACCTGTCCTGGGAGTGTTTGATGGAGACAGTGTAGAGGGAGCTTTACTCTGTATCTTAGCTCGTGCTGTAACTGTCCTGGGAGTGTTTGATGGGGATGTTGTAGAGGGAGCTTTACTCTGTATCTAACCTCGGGCTGTACCTTTCCTGGGAGTGTTTGATGGGGACAGTGTAGAGGGAGATTTACTCCGTATCAAACCCCGTGCTGTACCTGTCCAGGGAGTGTTTGATGGGGACAGTGTAGAGGGATCTTTACTCTGTATCTAACCCCGTGCTGGACCTGTCCTGGGAGTGTTTGATGGGGACAGTGTAGAGGGAGCTTTACTCTGTAGCTAACCCCGTGCTGTACCTGTCCTGGGAGTGTTTGATGGGGACAGTGTAGAGGGAGCTTTACTGTGTATCTCACCCCGTGCCGTAACTGTTCTGGGAGTGTTTGATCGGCACTGTGCAGAGGGAGCTTTACTCTCTATCTCACCCCGTGTTGTACCTGTCCTGGGAGTGTTTGATGGGGACAGTGTAGATGTAACTTTACACTGTATCTAACCCCGTACAGTACCTGTCCTGGGAGTCTGTTGGTGACGGTGTAGAGGGGGCTCTACTTTGTATCTAACCCCGTGTAGTACCTGTCCTAGGAGTGTTTGTTGGGCACACTGTCGAGGGAGCTCTACTCTGTATCTAACCCCGTGCCGTACCTGTGTTGGGATTGTTTGATGGGGACGGTGTAACGGGAGCTTTTCTCTGTATCTAACCCTGTATAATACCTGTACTGGGAGTGTTTCATGGGGACAATGTAGAAGGAGTTTTACTCTGTATCTTACTCTGTGCTGCACCTGTCCTGCGACTGTTTGATGCGGACAGTGTAGAGGGAGCTTTACTCTCTATCTAACCCCGTGCTGTACCTGTCCTGGGAGTGTTTGTGGCGGAGAGTGCAGAGGGAGCTTTACTCTGTATCTTACCCTGTGCTGTACCTGTCCTGGGTGTGTTTGATGGGGACAGTGCAGTAGCCGCTTTACTCTGTATCTAACCCTGTGCTGTACCTGTCCTGGGAGTGTTTGATGGAGGCAGTGTAGAGGGAGATTTACTCTTTATCTAACCCCGTGCTGTGCCTGTCCTGGGAGTGTTTGATGGGGACAACTTAGAGGCAGATTTACTCTGTATCTAACCCCGTGCTGTACCTGTCCTGGGAGTGTTTGATGGGGACAGTGTAGAGGGAGATTTACTCTATATCTAACCCCGTGCTGTACATGTCCTGGGAGTGTTTGATGGGCACAGTGTAGAGGGAGCTTTACTCTGTATCTAACCCCGTGCTGTACCTGTCCTGTGAGTGTTTGATGGGGACGGTGCAGAGGGAGCTTTAATCTTTATCTGACCCCTTTCTGTACCTGCCCTGGGATTGTTTGATGGGGACAGTGCAGATAGTGCTTTAAACTGCATCTATCCCCGAACTGTTGTTGTGCTGGGAGTGTTTGATGGGGACGGTGTCGAGGGAGCTTTACTCTGTATCGAACCCCGTGCTGTACCTGTCCTGGGAGTGTTTGATGGGGACCGTGTAGAGGGAGATTTACTCTGTAACTAACCCCGTGCTGTACCTGCCCTGGGCGTGTTTGATGGAGACAGTGCAGAGGGAACTTTACTCCGTATCTAACCCTGTGCTGTACGTATCCTGGGAGTGTTTGATGGGGACAATGTCGAGGGAGCTTTACTCTGTTTCTAACCCAGTGCTGTACCTGTCTGGAAGTGTTTGATGGGGACAGTGTCGAGGGAGCTTTATTCTGCATCTAACCCTGTGCTGTACCTGTCCTGGGAGTGTTTGATGGGGTCAGTGTAGAGGGAGATTTACTCTGTATCTTAGCTCGTGCTGTAACTGTCCTGGGAGTGTTTGATGGGGACGGTGTAGAGGGAGCTTTACTCTGTATCTAACTCCGTGCTGTACCTGTCCTGGGAGTGTTTGATGGGGATGTTGTAGAGGGAACTTTACTCTGCATCTAACCTCGGGCTGTACCTGTCCTGGGAGTGTTTGATGGGGACAGTGTAGAGGGAGCTTTACTCTGTAGCTAACCCCGTGCTGTACCTGTCCTGGCAGTGCTTGATGGGGCCGGTGTAGAGGGAGCTTTACTGTGTATCTCACCCCGTGCCGTAACTGTTCTGGGAGTGTTTGATCGGCACTGTGCAGAGGGAGCTTTACTCTCTATCTCACCCCGTGTTGTACCTGTCCTGGGAGTGTTTGATGGGGACAGTGTAGATGTAACTTTACACTGTATCTAACCCCGTACAGTACCTGTCCTGGGAGTCTGTTGGTGACGGTGTAGAGGGGGCTCTACTTTGTATCTAACCCCGTGTAGTACCTGTCCTAGGAGTGTTTGTTGGGCACACTGTCGAGGGAGCTCTACTCTGTATCTAACCCCGTGCCGTACCTGTGTTGGGATTGTTTGATGGGGACGGTGTAACGGGAGCTTTTCTCTGTATCTAGCCCTGTATAATACCTGTACTGGGAGTGTTTCATGGGGACAATGTAGAAGGAGTTTTACTCTGTATCTTACTCTGTGCTGCACCTGTCCTGCGACTGTTTGATGCGGACAGTGTAGAGGGAGCTTTACTCTCTATCTAACCCCGTGCTGTACCTGTCCTGGGAGTGTTTGTGGCGGACAGTGCAGAGGGAGCTTTACTCTGTATCTTACCCTGTGCTGTACCTGTCCTGGGTGTGTTTGATGGGGACAGTGCAGTAGCCGCTTTACTCTGTATCTAACCCTGTGCTGTACCTGTCCTGGGAGTGTTTGATGGGGTCAGTGTAGAGGGAGCTTTACTCTTTATCTAACCCCGTGCTGTACCTGTCCTGGGAGTGTTTGATGGGGACGGTGTAGAGGGAGCTCTACTCTGTATCTAACCCCGTGCTGTACCTGTCCTGGGAGTGTTTGATGGGGACGGTGTAGAGGGAGCTCTACTCTGTATCTAACCCCGTGCTGTACTTGTCCTGGGAGTGTTTGATGGGGACAGTGTAGAGGGAGCTTTACTCTGTATCTAACCCCGTGCTGTACCTGTCCTGGGAGTGTTTGATGGGGACAGTGTAGAGGGAACTTTACTCTCTATCTAACACCGTGCTGTACCTGTCCTGGGAGTGTTTGATGGGGACAGTGGAGTGGGAGCTTTATTCTGTATCTAACCCCGTGCTGTACCTGTCCTGGGAGTGTTTGATGGGGACAGTGGAGTTGGAGCTTTATTCTGTATCTAACCCCGTGCTGTACCTGTCCTGGGAGTGTTTGATGGGGACAGTGTGGAGGGAGATTCACTCTTTATCTAACCCCGTGCTGTACCTGTCCTGGGAGTGTTTGATGGGGACGGTGTAGAGGGAGCTCTACTCTGTATCTAACCCCGTGCTGTACCTGTCCTGGGAGTGTTTGATGGGGAAGGTGTAGAGGGAGCTCTACTCTGTATCTAAGCCCGTGCTGTACCTGTCCTGGGAGTGTTTGATGGGGACAGTGTAGAGGGAGCTTTACTCTGTATCTAACCCCGTGCTGTACCTGTCCTGGGAGTGTTTGATGGGGACAGTGTAGAGGGAGCTTTACTCTGTATCTTAGCTCGTGCTGTAACTGTCCTGGGAGTGTTTGATGGGGATGTTGTAGAGGGAGCTTTACTCTGTATCTAACCTCGGGCTGTACCTTTCCTGGGAGTGTTTGATGGGGACAGTGTAGAGGGAACTTTACTCTATATCTAACACCGTTCTGTACCTGTCCTGGGAGTGTTTGATGGGGACATTGGAGTGGGAGCTTTATTCTGTATCTAACCCCGTGCTGTACCTGTCCTGGGAGTGTTTGATGGGGACAGTGTAGAGGGAGATTTACTCTATATCTAACCCTGTGCTGTACCTGCCCTGGGAGTGTTTGATGGGAATAGTGTAGAGGGAGCTTTATTCTTATTCTAAGCCCGTACTGTACCTGTCCTGGGAGTGTTTGATGGGGACGGTGTAGAGGGAGCTTTACTCTGTATCTAACCCCGTGCTGTACCTGTCCTGGGAGTGTTTGATGGGGACGGTGTAGAGGGAGCTTTACTCTGTATCTAACCCCGTGCTGTACCTGTCCTGGGAGTGTTTGATGGGGATGGTGTAGAGGGAGTTTTACTCGGTATCTCACCCCGTGCTGTACCTGCCCTAGGAGTGTTTGATGGGCACTGTGTAGAGGAAGCTTTACTCTGTATCTAACCCCGTGCTGTTCCTGTCCTGGGAGTGTTTGGGGACAGTGTAGAGGGAGATTTACTCTGTATCTAACCCCGTGCTGTACCTTCCTGGGAGGGTTTGATGGGGACAGTGTAGAGGGAGCTTTACTGTGTATTTAACCCCGTACTGTACCTGTCCTGCGAGTGTTTGATGGTGACAGTGTAGAGGGAGATTTACTCTGATTCGACCCGCGTACTGTACCTGTCCTGGGAGTGTTTGATGGGGACAACTTAGAGGCAGATTTACTCTGTATCTAACCCCGTGCTGTACCTGTCCTGGGAGTGTTTGATGGGGACAGTGTAGAGGGAGATTTACTCTATATCTAACCCCGTGCTGTACCTGTCCTGGGAGTGTTTGATGGGGACAGTGTAGAAGGAGCTTTACTCTATATCTAACCCCGTGCTGTACCTGTCCTGGGAGTGTTTGATGGGGCCGGTGTAGAGGGAGCTTTACTCTGTATCTAACCCGTGCTGTACCTGTCCTGGGAGTGTTTGATGGGGATGGTGTAGAGGGAGCTTTACTCTGTATCTAACCCCGTGCTGTACCTGTCCTGGGAGTGTTTGATGGGGACAGTGTAGAGGGAGCTTTACTCTGTATCTAACACCGTGCTGTACCTATCCTGGGAGTGTTTGATGGGGTGGGTTTAGAGGGTGCTTTACTCTGTATCTAACCCCGTGCTGTACCTGTCCTGGCAGTGCTTGATGGGGCCGGTGTAGAGGGAGCTTTACTGTGTATCTCACCCCGTGCCGTAACTGTTCTGGGAGTGTTTGATCGGCACTGTGCAGAGGGAGCTTTACTCTCTATCTCACCCCGTGTTGTACCTGTCCTGGGAGTGTTTGATGGGGACAGTGTAGAGGTAACTTTACACTGTATCTAACCCCGTACAGTACCTGTCCTGGGAGTCTGATGGTGACGGTGTAGAGGGGGCTCTACTTTGTATCTAACCCCGTGTAGTACCTGTCCTAGGAGTGTTTGTTGGGGACACTGTCGAGGGAGCTCTACTCTGTATCTAACCCCGTGCCGTACCTGTGTTGGGATTGTTTGATGGGGACGGTGTAACGGGAGCTTTTCTCTGTATCTAACCCTGTATAATACCTGTACTGGGAGTGTTTCATGGGGACAATGTAGAAGGAGTTTTACTCTGTATCTTACTCTGTGCTGCACCTGTCCTGCGACTGTTTGATGCGGACAGTGTAGAGGGAGCTTTACTCTCTATCTAACCCCGTGCTGTACCTGTCCTGGGAGTGTTTGATGGGGACAGTGCAGTAGCCGCTTTACTCTGTATCTTACCCTGTGCTGTACCTGTCCTGGGAGTGTTTGATGGAGGCAGTGTAGAGGGAGATTTACTCTTTATCTAACCCCGTGCTGTGCCTGTCCTGGGAGTGTTTGATGGGGTCAGTGTAGAGGGAGCTTTACTCTTTATCTAACCCCGTGCTGTACCTGTCCTGGGAGTGTTTGATGGGGACGGTGTAGAGGGAGCTCTACTCTGTATCTAACCCCGTGCTGTACCTGTCCTGGGAGTGTTTGATGGGGACGGTGTAGAGGGAGCTCTACTCTGTATCTAACCCCGTGCTGTACTTGTCCTGGGAGTGTTTGATGGGGACAGTGTAGAGGGAGCTTTACTCTGTATCTAACCCCGTGCTGTACCTGTCCTGGGAGTGTTTGATGGGGACAGTGTAGAGGGAACTTTACTCTCTATCTAACACCGTGCTGTACCTGTCCTGGGAGTGTTTGATGGGGACAGTGGAGTGGGAGCTTTATTCTGTATCTAACCCCGTGCTGTACCTGTCCTGGGAGTGTTTGATGGGGACAGTGGAGTGGGAGCTTTATTCTGTATCTAACCCCGTGCTGTACCTGTCCTGGGAGTGTTTGATGGAGGCAGTGTAGAGGGAGATTTACTCTTTATCTAACCCCGTGCTGTGCCTGTCCTGGGAGTGTTTGATGGGGTCAGTGTAGAGGGAGCTTTACTCTTTATCTAACCCCGTGCTGTACCTGTCCTGGGAGTGTTTGATGGGGACGGTGTAGAGGGAGCTCTACTCTGTATCTAACCCCGTGCTGTACCTGTCCTGGGAGTGTTTGATGGGGACGGTGTAGAGGGAGCTCTACTCTGTATCTAACCCCGTGCTGTACTTGTCCTGGGAGTGTTTGATGGGTACAGTGTAGAGGGAGCTTTTCTCTGTATCTAACCCTGTATAATACCTGTGTTGGGATTGTTTGATGGGGACGGTGTAACGGGAGCTTTTCTCTGTATCTAACCCTGTATAATACCTGTACTGGGAGTGTTTCATGGGGACAATGTAGAAGGAGTTTTACTCTGTATCTTACTCTGTGCTGCACCTGTCCTGCGACTGTTTGATGCGGACAGTGTAGAGGGAGCTTTACTCTCTATCTAACCCCGTGCTGTACCTGTCCTGGGAGTGTTTGTGGCAGACAGTGCAGAGGGAGCTTTACTCTGTATCTAACCCCGTGCTGTACCTGTCCTGGGAGTGTTTGATGGAGGCAGTGTAGAGGGAGATTTACTCTTTATCTAACCCCGTGCTGTGCCTGTCCTGGGCGTGTTTGATGGGGACAGTGCAGAGGGAACTTTACTCCGTATCTAACCCTGTGCTGTACGTATCCTGGGAGTGTTTGATGGGGACAATGTCGAGGGAGCTTTACTCTGTTTCTAACCCAGTGCTGTACCTGTCCTGGAAGTGTTTGATGGGGACAGTGTCGAGGGAGCTTGACTCTCCATCTAACACCGTGCAGTACCTGTCCTGGGAGTGTTTGATGGGGACGGTGTAGAGGGAGATTTACTCTGTATCTAACCCCGTGCTGTACCTGTCCTGGGAGTGTTTGATGGGGTCAGTGTAGAGGGAGCTTTACTCTGTATCTATCCCTGTGCTATACCTGTCCTGGGAGTGTTTGATGGGGTCAGTGTAGAGGGAGATTTACTCTGTATCTAACCCCGTGCTGTACCTGTCCTGGGAGTGTTTGATGGAGACAGTGTAGAGGGAGCTTCACTCTGTATCTAACCCCGTGCTGTACCTGTCCTGGGAGTGTTTGATGGAGACAGTGTAGAGGGAGATTTCCTCTGTATCTAACCCCGTGCTGTACCTGTCCTGGGAGTGTTTGATGGGGACAGTGCAGAGGGAGCTTTACTCTGTATCTTACCCTGTGCTGTACCTGTCCTGGGTGTGTTTGATGGGGACAGTGCAGTAGCCGCTTTACTCTGTATCTAACCCTGTGCTGTACCTGTCCTGGCAGTGTTTGATGGAGGCAGTGTAGAGGGAGATTTACTCTTTATCTAACCCCGTGCTGTGCCTGTCCTGGGAGTGTTTGATGGGGTCAGTGTAGAGGGAGCTTTACTCTTTATCTAACCCCGTGCTGTACCTGTCCTGGGAGTGTTTGATGGGGACGGTGTAGAGGGAGCTCTACTCTGTATCTAACCCCGTGCTGTACCTGTCCTGGGAGTGTTTGATGGGGACGGTGTAGAGGGAGCTCTACTCTGTATCTAACCCCGTGCTGTACCTGTCCTGGGAGTGTTTGATGGGGACGGTGTAGAGGGAGCTCTACTCTGTATCTAACCCCGTGCTGTACCTGTCCTGGGAGTGTTTGATGGGGACGGTGTAGAGGGAGCTCTACTCTGTATCTAACCCCGTGCTGTACCTGTCCTGGGAGTGTTTGATGGGGAAGGTGTAGAGGGAGCTCTACTCTGTATCTAAGCCCGTGCTGTACCTGTCCTGGGAGTGTTTGATGGGGACAGTGTAGAGGGAGCTTTACTCTGTATGTAACCCCGTGCTGTACCTGCCCTGTGGGTGTTTGATGGGTATAGTGTAGATGGAGCTTTAATCTGTATGCACCCCGTGCTGTACCTGTCCTGGGAGTGTTTGATGGGGACAGTGTAGATTGAGCTCTACTCTGTATCTCACCCCGTGCTGTACCTTTGTTGTGAATGTTTGATGGGGACAGTGTAGAGGGAGCATTACTCTTTATGTAACCTGTGCTGTACCTGTCCTGGGAGTGTTTGATGAGGACAGTGTGGAGGTGCTTTACTCTGTATCTAACCCCGTGCTGTACCTGTCCTGGGAGTGTTTGATGGGGACAGTGTAGAGGGAGATTTACTCTGTATCTAACCCCGTGCTGTACCTGTCCTGGGAGTGTTTGATGGGGACAGTGTAGAGGGAGATTTACTCTGTATCTAACCCCGTGCCTTACCTGTCCTGGGAGTGTTTGATGGGAACAGTGTATAGGGAGCTTTATTCTGTATCTAACCCCGTACTTTAACTTCCCTGGGAATGTTTGATGGGGACAATGTAGAGAGAGCATTACTCTGTATCTAACCCTGTGCTGTACCTGCCCGTGGGGTGTTTGATGGTGACAGTGTAGAGGGAACTTTCCTCTTTATCTCACCCCGTGCTGAACCTGATCTGGGTTTGTTTGATGGGGTTAGTGTAGCGGGAGCTTTACTCTGTATCTTACCCTGTATAATACCTGTCCTGGGAGTGTTTGATGGGGACTGTGTAGAGGGAGCTTTACTCTGTATCTAACCCCGTGCTGTACCCGTCGTGCGAGTGTTTGATGGAGACAGGGTAGAGGGAGCTTTACTCTGTAACTAAACCCATGCTGTACCTGTCCTGGGAGTGTTTGATGGGGACAGTGTAGAGGTAGCTTTTCTCTGTAACTAACCCCGTGCTCTACCTGTCCTGGGAGTGTTTAATGAAGACATTGTAGAGGGAGCTTTACTCTGTATATCACCCCGTGCTGTGCCTGTCCAGGGAGTGTTTGATGGGGACAGTGTACAGGGAGCTTTACTCTATATCTCACCCCGTGCTATAACTGCCCTGTGAGTGTTTGATGGAGACATTGTGGAGGGAGATTTACCCTCTATCTAACCGCTTGCTGTAGCTCTCCTGGGTGTGTTTGATTGGGACAGTGTAGAGGGAGATTTACTCTGTATCTAACACCGTTCTGTACTTGTCCTGCGAGTGTTCATTGAGGATATTGTAGCAGGACTTTACGCTGTATCTAACCTCGTGTTGTACCTGTCCTGGGAGTGTTTGATGTGGACAGTGTAGAGGGAGCTTTACTCTGTATCTAACCCCGTGCTGTACCTGTCCTGGGAGTGTTTGATGGAGGCAGTGTAGAGGCTGTTTTACTCTGGAACTCAACCCGTGCTGAACCTTTTCTGGGATTGTTTGATGGGTACAGTGTAGAGGGAGCTCTACTCTGTATCTAACCCCGTGCAGTACCTGTGTTCGGTGTGTTTGATGGGAACAATGTAGAGGGTGCTTTGCTCTGTATCTAACCCCGTGCTGTACCTGTCCTGGGAGTGTTTGATAGGGACAGTGTAGAGGGAGCTTTACTCTGTATCTAACGCCGTCCTTTACCTGTCCTGGGAGTGTTTGATGGGGACGGTGCAGAGGGAGCTTTACTCTGTATCTAACCCCGTGCTGTACCTGTCCTGGGAGTGTTTGATGGGGACAGTGTAGAGGGAGCTTTACTCTGTATCTTAACCCGTGCTGTACCTGTCCTGGGAGTGTTTGATGGGGACAGTGTAGAGGGAGATTTACTCTGTATCTAACCCCGTGCTGTACCTGTCCTGGGAGTGTTTGATGGGGACAGTGTAGAGGGAGCTTTACTCTGTATCTAACCCCGTGCTGTACCTGTCCTGGGAGTGTTTGATGGGGCCAGTGTAGAGGGAACTTTACTCTGTATCTAACACCGTGCTGTACCTGTCCTGGGAGTGTTTGATGGGGACAGTGGAGTGGGAGCTTTATTCTGTATCTAACCCCGTGCTGTACCTGTCCTGGGAGTGTTTGATGGAGACAGTGTGGAGGGAGATTCACTCTCTATCCAACCCCGTGCTGTACCTGTCCTGGGAGTGTTTGATGGGGACGGTGTAGAGGGAGCTCTACTCTGTATCTAACCCCGTGCTCTACCTGTCCTGGGAGTGTTTGATGGGGACAGTGTAGAGGGAGCTTTACTCTGTATCTAACCCCGTGCTGTACCTGTCCTGGGAGTGTTTGATGGGGCCAGTGTAGAGGGAACTTTACTCTGTATCTAACACCGTGCTGTACCTGTCCTGGGAGTGTTTGATGGGGACAGTGGAGTGGGAGCTTTATTCTGTATCTAACCCCGTGCTGTACCTGTCCTGGGAGTGTTTCATGGGGACCGTGTAGAGGGAGCTTTACTCTGTATCTAACCCCGTCCTTTACCTGTCCTGGGAGTGTTTGATGGGGACGGTGTAGAGGAGCTTTACTCTGTATCTAACCCCATGCTGTACCTGTCCTGGGAGTGTTTGATGGGGACAGTGTAGAGGGAGCTTTACTCTGTATCTAACCCCGTGCTGTACCTGTCCTGGGAGTGTTTGATGGGGACAGTGTAGAGGGAGCTTTACTCTGTATCTAACCCTGTGCTGTACCTGTCCTGGGAGTGTTTGATGCGGCCAGTGTAGAGGGAGCTTTACTCTGTATCTAACACCGTGCTGTTCCTGTCCTGGGAGTGTTTGATGGGGACAGTGGAGTGAGAGCTTTATTCTGTATCTAACCCCGTGCTGTACCTGTCCTGGGAGTGTTTGATGGGGACAGTGTAGAGGGAGATTCACTCTCTGTCTAACCCCGTGCTGTACCTGTCCTGGGAGTGTTTGATGGGGACGGTGTAGAGGGAGCTCTACTCTGTATCTAACGCCGTGCTGTACCTGTCCTGGGAGTGTTTGATGGGGACGGTGTAGAGGGAGCTCTACTCTGTATCTAACCCCGTGCTGTACTTGTCCTGGGAGTGTTTGATGGGGACAGTGTAGAGCGAGCTTTACTCTGTATCTAACCCCGTGCTGTACCTGTCCTGGGAGTGTTTGATTGGGACGGTGTAGAGGGAGCTCTACTCTGTATCTAACACCGTTCTGTACCTGTCCTGGGAGTGTTTGATGGGGACATTGGAGTGGGAGCTTTATTCTGTATCTAACCTCATGCTGTACCTGTCCTGGGAGTGTTTGATGGGTACAGTGTAGAGGGAGCTCTACTCTGTATCTAACCCCGTACTGTAACTGCCTTGGGAGTATTTGGTGGGGACAGTGTAGAGGGAGCTTTACTCTGTATCTAACCCTGTGCTCTACCTGTCCTGTGAGTGCTTGATGGGGACAGTGTAGAGGGAGCTTTACTCTGTATCTAACCCCATACAATTCCTGTCCTGGGAGTGTTTGATGGAGACAGTGTAGAGGATGCTTTACTCTGGAAATCACCCCGTGCTGTACCTTTTCTGGGATTGTTTGATGGGTACAGTGTAGAGGGAGGTCTACTCTGTATCGAACCCCGTGCAGTTCCTGTGTTCGGAGTGTTTGATGGGAACAATGTAGAGGGTGCTTTGCTCTGTATCTAACCCCGTGCAGTAACTGTCCTGGGAGTGTTTGATGGGGACGGTGTAGAGGGAGATTTACTCTGTATCTAACCCCGTGCAGTAACTGTCCTGGGAGTGTTTGATGGGGATTGTGTAGAGGGACCTTTACTCTGTATCTCACCCCGTGCTGTAATTGCCCTGTGAGTGTTTGATGGAGACATTGTGGAGGGAGATTTACCGTCTATCTAACCGCTTGCTGTACCTGTCCTGGGAGTGTTTGATGGGGACGGTGTAGAGGGAGCTCTACTTTGTATCTAACTCCGCGCTGTACCTGTCCTGGGAGTGTTTGATGGGGACAGTGTAGAGGGAGTTTTACTCTGTATCTAACCCCGTGCTGTACCTGTCCTGGGAGTGTTTGATGGGGACAGTGTAGAGGGAGCTTTACTCTGTATCTAACCCCGTGCTGTACCTGTCCTGGGAGTGTTTGATGGAGACAATGTAGAGGGAGCTTTACTCTCTATCTAACCCCGTGCTGTACCTGTCCTGGGAGTGTTTGATGGGGTCTGTGTAGATGGAGCTTTACTCTGCATCTAACCCCGTGCTGTACCTGTCCTGGGAGTGTTTGATGGGGACAGTGTAGAGGGAGCTTTAGTCTGTATCTAACCCTGTGCTGTACCTGTCCTGGGAGTGTTTGATGGGGACAGTGTAGAGGGAGATTTACTCTGTATCTAACCCCGTGCTGTACCTGTCCTGGGAGTGTTTGATGGGGACGGTGTAGAGGGAGCTTTCCTCTTTATCTCACCCCGTGCTGAACCTGATCTGGGTTTGCTTGATGGGGATAGTGTAGCTGGAGCTTTACTCTGTATCTAACCCTGTATAATACCTGTCCTGAGAGTGTTTCATGGGGACAGTGTAGAGGGAGCTCTACCGTGTATGTAACGCTGTGCTGTACCTGTCATCGGAGCGTTGGATTTGCTCTGTGTAGAGGGAGCTTTACTGTACTTCTACCCTGTGCTGTCCCTGCCCGGGGAGTGTTTGATGGGGACAGTGTAGAGGGAGCTTTACTCTGTGTCTAACCCCTGCTCTACATGTCCTGATAGTGTTTGATGGGGACGGTGTAGAGGGAGCTTTACTCTGTATCTAACCCCGTGCTGTACCTGTCCTTGGAGTGTTTGATGGGGACAGTGTAGAGGGAGCTTTACTCTGGAAATCACCCCGTGCTGTACCTTTTCTGGGATTGTTTGATGGGTACAGTGTAGAGGGAGCTCTACTCTGTGTCTGACCCTGTGCAGTACCTGTGTTCGGAGTGTTTGATGGGAACAATGTAGAGGGTGCTTTACTCTGTATCTAACCCCGTGCTGTACCTGTCCTGGGAGTGTTTGATGGGAACAGTGTAGAGGGAGCTTTACTCTGTATCTAACCCCGTGCTGTACCTGTCCTGGGAGTGTTTGATGGGGACAGTGTAGAGGGAGCATTACTCTGTATCTAACCCCTTGCTGTCCCTGCCCAGGGAGTGTTTGATGGGGACAGTGTAGAGGGAGCATTACTCTGTATCTAACCCCGTGCTGTACCTGTCCTGGGAGTGTTTGATGGGGACAGTGTAGAGGGAGCTTTACTCTGTATCTAACCCCGTGCTGTACCTGTTCTGGGATTGTTTGATGGGTACGTTGTAGACGGAGCTTTACTCTGTATCTAACCCCGTGCTGTACCTGTCCTGGGAGTGTTTGATGGGGACAATGTAGAGGGAGCTTTACTCTGTATCCAACCCTATTTTGTACCTGTCCTGTGAGTGTTTGATGGGGACAGTGTAGAGGTAGCTTTACTCTGTATCTAACCCCGTGCTGTACCTGTCCAGGGAGTGTTTGTTGGGGACGGTGTAGAGGGAGCTTTACTCTGTATCTAACCCCGTGCTGTACCTGTCCTGGGAGTCTTTGATGGGGACGGTGTGGAGGGACCTTTACTCTGTATCTAACCCCGTGCTGTCCCTGTCCTGGGAGTGTTTGATGGGGACAGTGTAGAGGGAGCTTTACTCTGTATCTAACCCCGTGCTGTACCTGTCCTGGGAGTGTTTGATGGGTACAGTGTAGAGGGAGATTTACTCTGCATCTAACCCCGCACCGTACGCATCCTGCAGTTGTTTGATGGAGACAGTGTGTCGTGATATTTACTGTATATCTAATCCCATGCTGTACCTGTCCTGGGAATGTTTGATGGGGACAGTGTGGAGGCAGCTTTACTCTGTATCTAACCCCGTGCTGTACCTGTCCTGGGAGTGTTTGATGGGGACAGTGTAGAGGGAGCTTTACTCTGTATCTAACTCCGTGCTCTACCTGTCCTGGGAGTGTTTGATGGAGACGGTGTAGAGGGAGATTTACTCTGTATCTAACCCCGTGCTGTACCTGTCCTGGGAGTGCTTGATGTACAGTGTCGAGGGAGCTTTACTCTATCTAATCCCGTACAGTACCTGTCCTTGGAGTGTTAGATGGGGATGGTGTAGATGGAGCTTTACTCTGTATCTAACCCCGTGCTGTACCTGCCCTGGGAGTGTTTCATGGGGACAGTGTAGAGGGAGCTTTACTCTGTATCTAACCCTGTGCTGTACCTGTCCTGGGAGTGTTTAATGGGGATGGTGTAGAGGGAGCCTTACTCTGTTTCTAACTCTGTGCTCACCTGTCCTTGGAGTGTTTGATGGGGACAGTGTAGAGGGAGCTTTACTCTGGAAATCACCCCGTGCTGTACCTTTTCTGGGATTGTTTGATGGGTGCAGTGTAGAGGGAGCTCTACTCTGTATCTGACCCTGTGCAGTACCTGTGTTCGGAGTGTTTGATGGGAACAATGTAGAGGGTGCTTTACTCTGTATCCCACCCTATTTTGTACCTGTCCTGGGAGTGTTTGATGGGGACAGTGTAGAGGGAGCTTTACTCTGTATCTAACTCCGTGCTCTACCTGTCCTGGGAGTGTTTGATGGAGACGGTGTAGAGGGAGCTTTGCTCTGTATCTAACCCCGTGCAGTAACTGTCCTGGGAGTGTTTGATGGGGACGGTGTAGAGGGAGATTTACTCTGTATCTAACCCCGTGCAGTAACTGTCCTTGGAGTGTTTGATGGGGATTGTGTAGAGGGACCTTTACTCTGTATCTCACCCCGTGCTGTAATTGCCCTGTGAGTGTTTGATGGAGACATTGTGGAGGGAGATTTACCGTCTATCTAACCGCTTGCTGTACCTGTCCTGGGAGTGTTTGATGGGGACGGTGTAGAGGGAGCTCTACTTTGTATCTAACTCCGCGCTGTACCTGTCCTGGGAGTGTTTGATGGGGACAGTGTAGAGGGAGTTTTACTCTGTATCTAACCCCGTGCTGTACCTGTCCTGGGAGTGTTTGATGGAGACAATGTAGAGGGAGCTTTACTCTCTATCTAACCCCGTGCTGTACCTGTCCTGGGAGTGTTTGATGGGGTCTGTGTAGATGGAGCTTTACTCTGCATCTAACCCCGTGCTGTACCTGTCCTGGGAGTGTTTGATGGGGACAGTGTAGAGGGAGCTTTAGTCTGTATCTAACCCTGTGCTGTACCTGCCCGTGGGGTGTTTGATGGGGACGGTGTAGAGGGAGCTTTCCTCTTTATCTCACCCCGTGCTGAACCTGATCTGGGTTTGCTTGATGGGGATAGTGTAGCTGGAGCTTTACTCTGTATCTAACCCTGTATAATACCTGTCCTGAGAGTGTTTCATGGGGACAGTGTAGAGGGAGCTCTACTGTGTATCTAACGCTGTGCTGTACCTGTCATCGGAGCGTTGGATTTGCTCTGTGTAGAGGGAGCTTTACTGTACTCTACCCTGTGCTGTCCCTGCCCGGGGAGTGTTTGATAGGGACAGTGTAGAGGGAGCTTTACTCTGTGTCTAACCCCTGCTCAACATGTCCTGATAGTGTTTGATGGGGACAGTGTAGAGGGAGCTTTACTCTGTATCTAACCCCGTGCTGTACCTGTCCTGGGAGTGTTTGATGGGGACGGTGTAGAGGGAGCTTTACTCTGTATCTAACCCCGTGCTGTACCTGTCCTTGGAGTGTTTGATGGGGACAGTGTAGAGGGAGCTTTACTCTGGAAATCTCCCCGTGCTGTACCTTTTCTGGGATTGTTTGATGGGTACAGTGTAGAGTGAGCTCTACTCTGTGTCTGACCCTGTGCAGTACCTGTGTTCGGAGTGTTTGATGGGAACAATGTAAAGGGTTCTTTACTCTGTATCTAACCCCGTGCTGTACCTGTCCTGGGAGTGTTTGATGGGAACAGTGTAGAGGGAGATTTACTCTGTATCTAACCCCGTGCTGTACCTGTCCTGGGAGTGCTTGATGTACAGGGTCGAGGGAGCTTTACTCTATCTAATCCCGTACAGTACCTGTCCTTGGAGTGTTTGATGGGGACGATGTAGAGGGAGCTTTACTCTGTATCTAACCCCGTGCTGTACCTGTCCTGGGAGTGTTTGATGGAGACAGTGTAGAGGGAGATTTACTCTGTATCTAACCCCTTGCTGTCCCTGCCCAGGGAGTGTTTGATGGGGACAGTGTAGAGGGAGCTTTACTCTGTATCTAACCCCGTTCTGTACCTGTCCTGGGAGTGTTTGATGGGGACAGTGTAGAGGGAGCTTTACTCTGTATCTAACCCCGTGCTGTACCTGTCCTGGGAGTGTTTGATGGGGACGGTGTGGAGGGAGCTTTACTCTGTATCTAACTCCGTGCTGTACCTGTCCTGGGAGTGTTTGATGGGGACAGTGTAGAGGGAGCTTTACTCTGTATCTAACCCCGTGCTGTACCTGTCCTGTGAGTGTTTGATGGGGACAGTGTAGAGGGAGATTTACTCTGCATCTTACCCCCGCGCCGTACGCATCCTGCAGTTGTTTGATGGAGACAGTGTGTCGTGATATTTACTGTATATCTAATCCCATGCTGTACCTGTCCTGGGAATGTTTGATGGTGACAGTGTGGAGGGAGCTTTACTCAGTATCTAACCCCGTGCTGTACCTGTCCTGGGAGTGTTAGATGGGGACGGTGTAGATGGAGCTTTACTCTGTATCTAACCCCGTGCTGTACCTGTCCTGGGAGTATTTGATGGAGACAGTGTGGAGGGAGCTTTGCTCTGTATCTAACCCCGTGCTGTACCTGTCCTGGGAGTGTTTGATGGGGACAATGTAGAGGGAGCTTTACTCTGTATCCAACCCTATTTTGTACCTGTCCTGGGAGTGTTTGATGGGGACAGTGTAGAGGGAGCTTTACTCTGTCTCTAACCCCGTGCTGTACCTGTCCTGGGAGTGTTTGATGGGGACGGTGCAGAGGGAGCTTTCCTCTGTATCTCACCCCGTGCTGTACCTGTCCTGGGAGTATTTGATGGGGATGGTGTAGAGGGACCTTTACTCTGTATCCAACCCCTTGTTGTACCTGTCCTGGGAGTCTTTGATGGGTGCAGTGTAGAGGCAGCTTTATTCTGCATCTAACCCCGTACTGTACCTGTCCGGCGAATGTTTGATGGGCACAGTATGGAGTGAGCTTTACTCTGTATCTAACCCCGTGCTGTACTGACTTTGGGAGTGTTTGATGGGGACTGTGTAGAGGGAGCTTTACTCTGTATGTAACCCCATGCTGTACCTGTCCTGGGAGTGTTTGATGGAGACGGTGTAGAGGGAGCTTTGCTCTGTATCTAACCCCGTGCTGTACCTGTCCTGGGAGTGCTTGATGTACAGTGTCGAGGGAGCTTTACTCTATCTAATCCCGTACAGTACCTGTCCTTGGAGTGTTAGATGGGGACGGTGTAGATGGAGCTTTACTCTGTATCTAACCCCGTGCTGTACCTGCCCTGGGAGTGTTTGATGGGGACAGTGTAGAGGTAGCTTTACTCTGTATCTAACCCCGTGCTGTACCTGTCCTGGGAGTGTTTAATGGGGATGGTGTAGAGGGAGCTTTACTCTGTTTCTAACTCTGTGCTCACCTGTCCTTGGAGTGTTTGATGGGGACAGTGTAGAGGGAGCTTTACTCTGGAAATCACCCCGTGCTGTACCTTTTCTGGGTTTGTTTGATGGGTACAGTGTAGAGGGAGCTTTACTCTGTATCCCACCCTATTTTGTACCTGTCCTGGGAGTGTTTGATGGGGACAGTGTAGAGGTAGCTTTACTCTGTATCTAACCCCGTGCTGTACCTGTCCTGGGAGTGTTTGATGGGGACGGTGTAGAGGGAGCTTTAATCTGTATCTAACACCGTGCTGTACCTGTCCTGGGAGTGTTTGATGGGGACAATGTAGAGGAAGCTTTACTCTGTATCTAACACCGTGCTGTACCTGTCCTGGGAGTGTTTGATGGGGACAGTGTAGAGGGAGCATTACACTGTATCTAACCCCGTGCTGTACCTGTCCTGGGAGTGTTTGATGGGGACAGTGTAGAGGGAGCTTTACTCTGTATCTAACCCCGTGCTGTACCTGTCCTGGGAGTGTTTGATGGGGACAATGTAGAGGAAGCTTTACTCTGTATCTAACCCCGTACTGTACCTGTCCGGAGAATGTTTGATGGGCACAGTATGGAGTGAGCTTTACTCTGTATCTCACCCCGTGCTGTACTGACTTTGGGAATGTTTGATGGGGACTGTGTAGAGGGTGCTTTACTCTCTATTTAACGCTGTACTGTATCTGTCCTGGGAGTGTTTGATGGGGACAGTGTAGAGGGAGCTTTACTCTGTATCTAACCCCGTGCTGTACCTGTCCTGGGAGTGTTTGATGGGGACACTGTAGAGGGAGATTTACTCTGCATCTAACCCCGCGCCGTACGCATCCTGCAGTTGTTTGATGGAGACAGTGTGTCGTGATATTTACTGTATATCTAATCCCATGCTGTACCTGTCCTGGGAATGTTTGATGGTGACAGTGTGGAGAGAGCTTTACTCTGTTTCTAACCCCGTGCTGGACCTGTCCTGGGAGTGTTAGATGGGGACGGTGTAGATGGAGCTTTACTCTGTATCTAACCCCGTGCTGTACCTGTCCTGGGAGTATTTGATGGAGACAGTGTGGAGGGTGCTTTGCTCTGTATCTAACCCCGTGCTGTACCTGTCCTGGGAGTGTTTGATGGGGACAATGTAGAGGGAGCTTTACTCTGTATCCAACCCTCTTTTGTACCTGTCCTGGGAGTGTTTGATGGGGACAGTGTAGAGGGAGCTTTACTCTGTATCTAACCCCGTGCTGTACCTGTCCTGGGAGTATTTGATGGGGATGGTGTAGAGGGACCTTTACTCTGTATCCAACCCCTTGTTGTACCTGTCCTGGGAGTCTTTGATGGGTGCAGTGTAGAGGCAGCTTTACTCTGCATCTAACCCCGTACTGTACCTGTCCGGCGAATGTTTGATGGGCACAGTATGGAGTGAGCTTTACTCTGTATCTAACCCCGTGCTGTACTGACTTTGGGAGTGTTTGATGGGGACTGTGTAGAGGGAGCTTTACTCTGTATGTAACCCCATGCTGTACCTGTCCTGTGAGTGTTTGATGGAGACATTGTGGAGGGAGATTTACCCTCTATCTAACCCTGAGCTGTACCTATCCTGGGAGTGTTTGATGTAGACAGTGTCGAAGGAGCTTTACTCTGTATCTAACCCCGTGCTGTATCTCTTCTGGGATTGTTTCATGGGGACGGTGTAGAGGGAGCTTTACTCTGTATCTTACCCCGTACTGTAACTGCCTTGGAAGTATTTGGTGGGGACAGTGTAGAGGGAGCTTTACTCTGTATCTAACCCTGTGCTCTACCTGTCCTGTGAGTGCTTGATGGGGACAGTGTAGAGGGAGCTTTACTCTGTATCTAACCCCGTACAATTCCTGTCCTGGGAGTGTTTGATGGAGACAGTGTAGAGGATGCTTTACTCTGGAAATCAGCCCGTGCTGTACCTTTTCTGGGATTGTTTGATGGGTACAGTGTAGAGGGAGCTCTACTCTGTATCTAACCCCGTGCAGTACCTGTGTTCGGAGTGTTTGATGGGAACAATGTAGAGGGTGCTTTGCTCTGTATCTAACCCCGTGCAGTAATTGTCCTGGGAGTGTTTGATGGGGATTGTGTAGAGGGACCTTTACTCTGTATCTCACCCCGTGCTGCAATTGCCCTGTGAGTGTTTGATGGAGACATTGTGGAGGGAGATTTACCGTCTATCTAACCGCTTGCTGTACCTGTCCTGGGAGTGTTTGATGGGGACGGTGTAGAGGAAGCTTTCCTCTTTATCTCACCCCGTGCTGAACCTGATCTGGGTTTGTTTGATGGGGATAGTGTAGCTGGAGCTTTACTCTGTATCTAACCCTGTATAATACCTGTCCTGAGAGTGTTTCATGGGGACAGTGTAGAGGGAGCTCTACTGTGTATCTAACGCTGTGCTGTACCTGTCATCGGAGCGTTGGATTTGCTCTGTGTAGAGGGAGCTTTACTGTACTTCTACCCTGTGCTGTCCCTGCCCGGGGAGTGTTTGATAGGGACAGTGTAGAGGGAGCTTTACTCTGTGTCTAACCCCTGCTCTGCATGTCCTGATAGTGTTTGATGGGGACAATGTAGAGGGAGCTTTACTCTGTATCTAACCCCGTGCTGTACCTGTCCTGGGAGTGTTTGATGGGGACGGTGTAGAGGGAGCTTTACTCTGTATCTAACCCCGTGCTGTACCTGTCCAGGGAGTGTTTGATGGGGACGGTGTAGAGGGAGCTTTACTCTGTATCTAACCCCGTGCTGTACCTGTCCTGGGAGTGTTTGATGGGGACGGTGTGGAGGGAGCTTTACTCTGTATCTAACCCCGTGCTGTACCTGTCCTGGGAGTGTTTGATGTGGACGGTGTAGAGGGAGTTTTACTCTGTATCTAACCCCGTGCTGTACCTGTCCTGGGAGTGTTTGATGGGGACAGTGTCGAGGGAGCTTTACTCTGTATCTAACCCCGTGCTGTACCTGTCCTGGGAGTGTTTGATGGGGACAGTGTAGAGGGAGATTTACTCTGTATCTAACCCCGTGCTGTACGCATCCTGCAGTTGTTTGATTGGGACAGTGTGTCGTGATATTTACTGTATATCTAATCCCATGCTGTACCTGTCCTGGGAATGTTTGATGGGGACAGTGTGGAGGCAGCTTTACTCTGTATCTAACCCCGTGCTGTACCTGTCCTGGGAGTGTTTGCTGGGGACAGTGTAGAGGGAGCTTTACTCTGTATCTAACTCCATGCTCTACCTGTCCTGGGAGTGTTTGATGGAGACGGTGTATAGGGAGCTTTACTCTGTATCTAACCCCGTGCTGTACCTGTCCTGGGAGTGCTTGATGTACAGTGTTGAGGGAGCTTTGCTCCATCTAATCCCGTACCGTACCTGTCCTTGGAGTGTTAGATGGGGACGGTGTAGATGGAGCTTTACTCTGTATCTAACCCCGTGCTGTACCTGCCCTGGGAGTGTTTGATGGGGACAGTGTAGAGGTAGCTTTACTCTGTATCTAACCCCGTGCTGTACCTGTCTGGGAGTGTTTAATGGGGATGGTGTAGAGGGAGCTTTACTCTGTTTCTAACTCTGTGCTCACCTGTCCTGGGAGTGTTTGATGGGGACAGTGCAGAGGGAGCTTTACTCTGGAAATCACCCCGTGCTGTACCTTTTCTGGGATTGTTTGATGGGTACAGCGTAGAGGGAGCTCTACTCTGTATCTGACCCTGTGCAGTACCTGTGTTCGGAGTGTTTGATGGGAACAATGTAGAGGGTGCTTTACTCTGTATCCCACCCTATTTTGTACCTGTCCTGGGAGTGTTTGATGGGGACAGTGTAGAGGGAGCTTTACTCTGTATCTAACCCCGTGCTGTACTGACTTTGGGAATGTTTGATGGGGACTGTGTTGAGGGTGCTTTACTCTGTATTTAACGCTGTACTGTACCTGTCCTGGGAGTGTTTGATGGGGACAGTGTAGAGGGAGCTTTACTCTGTATCTAACCCCGTGCTGTACCTGTCCTGGGAGTGTTTGATGGGGACAGTGTAGAGGGAGCATTACTCTGTATCTAACCCCGTGCTGTACCTGTCCTGGGAGTGTTTGATGGGGACAGTGTAGAGGGAGCTTTACTCTGTATCTAACCCCGTGCTGTACGCATCCTGCAGTTGTTTGATGGAGACCATGTGTAGTGATATTTACTGTATATCTAATCCCGTGCTCTACCTGTCCTGGGAGTGTTTGATGGGAACAGTGTAGAGGGAGCTTTACTCTGTATCTTTTCATGTGCTGTACCAATCCTGGGAGTATTGGATGGAGACAGTGTAGAGGGAGCTTTGCTCTGTATCTAACCCCGTGCTGTACCTGTCCTGGGAGTGTTTGATGGGGACAATGTAGAGGAGCTTTACTCTGTATCCCCACCCTATTTTGTACCTGTCCTGGGAGTGTTTGTTTGGGACAGTGTAGAGGGAGCTTTACTCTGTATCTAACCCCGTGCTGTACCTGTCCTGGGAGTGTTTGATGGGGACAGTGTAGAGTGAGATTTACTCTGTATCTAATCCCGTGCTGTACCTGTCCTGGGAGTGTTTGATGGGGACGGTGTAGAGGGAGCTTTACTCTGTATCTTACCCCGTGCTGTACCTGTCCTGGGAGTGTTTGATGTGGACGGTGTAGATTGAGCTTTACTCTGTATCTAACCCCGTGCTGTACTGTCCTGGGAGTGTTTGATGGGGACAGTGTAGCGGGAGCTTTACTCTGTATCTAACCCTGTGCTGCACCTGTCCTGTCCATGCTGTACCTGTTTTATGGGAACCGTGTATCTAATCACCCTTTGTCCCCTCTTTCCACAGACCTTCCACACTCCCAGCCTGGGCGATGAGGAGTTTGAGATCCCCCCTATATCGCTGCCTCTGGAATCGGACCCCTCCCTCGCCGTCTCTGATGTGGGCTGCCACTTTGACCTGACTGACCCTTCCAGCTCTCAGGACAATGGTTTCACCTCCCAGTTTACCTCTGCTCCTCTCGACCTTCCATGACCCTGTCGCAGGGGGTCATTGACCAGAGTGGCGGACTCATCAGCAGCCTGTCCATGGTAAGGTGGGATTTACAGCAACACTGAACGCTTGCATTGCAAAGTTCCTCTCATAGAATCGCCAAGCCGGGAGCCATTCTGCCCATCGTGCAAGAGCTTTCGACCCACTCCTGTCCTCTTGTTTGCCCCCATCTCTAAATTTTTCCTCTTCATTGATTTCTCCAGTTTCTCCCTTTCGAGCGTGAATCTGCTTCTGCCGCCCTTTCAGGAGGCGCCTTCTGGACCACCCAAACTTGCTGCCTCCCTAAAAATGCTCTCCTCACATCTTCCCCCCCCCCCACCATCTTTCTGGTTCCTTTGCTGATTCTCCTCAATCTGTGTCCCCTCTGGTTATCGAACCTCTCGCCTCTGGACACGCTTTCTCCTTAGTTACTGTACTAAACCCCTGACGGTTCTGAACACCTCGATTCAGTTTCTCCCCCCGAACCTTCTTTGCTGTCAGGAGAACAATCCCAGCTTCTCCCAGTCTCTCCAGACGAACTGAACTCCCTTCTATAGGGTCTTCAACATTGTAAAATGTCCCAAGGACATCATCCCCATCAGGAATTTTTTTTTCTTATTTCATGGGATGTGGTTGTCACTGGCTGGGCCCAGCATTTATTGCCCATCCCTGATTGCTCCTTGAGAAGGTGATGGGTGAGCTGCCTTCTTGAACCGCTGCAGCCCCCTGTGGTGTAGGTACACCCACAGCGCTGTTAGGGAGCGAGTTCCAGGATTTTGTCCCTGTGGTGTAGGTACACCCACAGTGCTGTTAGGGAGGGAGTTCCAGGATTTTGTCCCATGTGGTGTAGGTACACCCACAGTGCTGTTAGGGAGGGAGTTCCAGGATTTTGTCCGTGTGGTGTAGGTACACCCACAGCGCTGTTAGGGAGGGATTTCCAGGATTTTGTCCGTGTGGTGTAGGTACACCCACAGTGCTGTTAGGGAGGGAGTTCCAGGATTTTGTCCCTGTGGTGTAGGTACACCCACAGCGCTGTTAGGGAGGGAGTTCCAGGATTTTGTCCGTGTGGTGTAGGTACACCCACAGTGCTGTTAGGGAGGGAGTTCCAGGATTTTGTCCGTGTGGTGTAGGTACACGCACAGCGCTGTTAGGGAGGGAGTTCCAGGATTTTGTCTCCTGTGGTGTATGTACACCCACGGTGCTGTTAGGGAGGGAGTTCCAGGATTTTGTCCCCTGTGGTGTAGGTACACCCACAGTGCTGTTAGGGAGGGTTTTCCAGGATTTTGTCCCCTGTGGTGTAGGTACACCCACAGCGCTGTTAGGGAGGGAGTTCCAGGATTTTGTCCCTGTGGTGTAGGTACACCCACAGTGCTGTTAGGGAGGGAGTTCCAGGATTTTGTCCCTGTGGTGTAGGTACACCCACAGTGCTGTTAGGGAGGGAGTTCCAGGATTTTGTCCCTGTGGTGTAGGTACATCCACGGCGATGTTAGGGAGGAGTTCCAGGATTTTGTCCCTGTGGTGTCGGTACACCCACAGTGCTGTTAGGGAGGAGTTCCAGGATTTTGCCCCTGTGGTGTAGGTACACCCACAGTGCTGTTAGGGAGGGCGTTCCAGGATTTTGACCCTGTGGTGTAGGTACACCCACAGTGCTGTTAGGGAGGGAGTTCCAGGATTTTGTCCCCTGTGGTGTTGGTAAACCCACAGTGCTGTGAGGGAGGGAGTTCCAGGATTTTGTCCCCTGTGGTGTAGGTACATCCACAGTGCTGTTAGGACGGAGTTCCAGGATTTTGTCCCTGTGGTGTAGGTACACCCACAGCGCTGTTAGGGAGGGAGTTGCAGGATTTTGTCCCCTGTGGTGTAGGTACACCCACAGTGCTGTTAGGGAGGCAGTTCCAGGATTTTGTCCGTGTGGTGTAGGTACACCCAC
>JANJGN010003505.1:0-44544 GCA_026770705.1 Isurus oxyrinchus | reverse complement strand
AAACCCCCCCGAGACAATGTCCCCAAAACACCCACCCAAAACTCCCCCGAGACAATGTCCCCAAAACCCCCCAGAGACAATGTCCCCAAAACCCCCCCGAGACAACGTCCCCAAAACGCCCCCCGAGACAATGTCCCCAAAACCCCCCCGAGACAATGTCCCCAAAATCCCCACCCCCAAAACCCCCCGAGACAATGTTCCCAAAACCCCCCCGAGACAATGTCCCCAAAACCCCCCATAAGACACTGTCCCCAAAACACCCCCCCAAAACACCCCCGAGACGATGTCACCAAAACCCTCCCGAGACAATGTCTCGAAAAACCCCCCCGAGACAATGTCCCAAAACACCCACCCAAAACCCCCCCGAGACAATGTCCCCAAAACGCCCCCGAGACAATGTCGCCAAAACCCCCCCGAGACAATGTCCCCAAAATCCCCCCCAAACACCCCCGAGACATTGTCCCCACAACCCCTTCGAGACAATGTCCCCAAAACCCCCCCGAGACAACGTCCCCAAAACCCACCCCCCCCAAATCCCCCCCGAGACAATGTTCCCAAAACCACCCGAGACAATGTCCCCAAAACCCCCCCCCAAAAACTCCCCGAGACAATGTCCCCAAAACCCCCCCCGAGACAATGTCCCCAAACACCCCCCCCAAAACACCCCCGAGACAATGTCCCCAAAAACCCCCGGGACAATGTCCCCAAAACCCCCCCGAGACAATGTCCCCAAAACCCCTCCGAGACAACGTCCCCAAAAGCCCCCGAGACAATATCCCCAAAAGCCCCCGAGACAATGTCCCCAAAACCCCCACCCCCAAAACCCCACGAGACAATGTTCCCAAAACCCCCGCGATAATGTCCCCAAAACCCCCCACGAGACAATGTCCCCAAAACACCCCCCCAAAACACCCCCGAGACAATGTCCCCAAAACACCCCCGAGACAATGTCCTCAAAACCCCCCCGAGACAACGTCCCCAAAACGCCCCCGAGACAATGTCCCCAAAACCCCCCCGAGACAATGTCCCCAAAACCCCCACCCCCAAAACCCCCCGAGACAATGTTCCCAAAACCCCCCCGCAACAATGTCCCCAAAACCCCCCACGAGACAATGTCCCCCAAACCCCCGCCCAAAACCCCCCAGAGACAATGTTCCCAAAACCCCCCCGAGACAATGTCCCCAAAACCCCCCCACAAAAACCCCCCGAGACAATGTCCCCAAAACCCCCCCCAAAACACCCCCGAGACAATGGACCAAAAATCCCCCCGGAGACAATGTCCCCAAAACGCCCGCGAGACAATGTCCCCAAAACACCCCCGAGACAATGTCCCCAAAACACCCACCCCCAAAAACCCCCGAGACAATGTTCCAAAAACCCCCCCGCAACAATGTCCCCAAAACCCCCCACGAGACAATGTCCCCAAAACACCCCCACAAAACACACCTGAGACAATGTCCCCAAAACCCCCCCCGAGACAATGTCCTAAAACCCCCCCGAGACAATGTCCCCAAAACACCCACCCAAAACTCCCCCGAGACAATGTCCCCAAAACCCCCCCGAGACAATGTCCCCAAAAACCGCACTCCCAAAACCCCCCGAGACAATGTTCCCAAAACCCCCCACAAGACAACGTCCCCAAAACAACGCCCAAAACACCCCCGAGACGATGTCCCCAAAACCCTCCCGAGACAATGTCCCCAAAACCCCCCCGAGACAATGTCCCCAAAAGCCCCCCCCAAAACCCCCCCGAGACAATGTCCCCAAAACCCCCCCTCAAAAACCCCCCGAGACAATGTCCCCAAAACCCCCCCGAGACAATGTCCCCAATACCCCCCTCAAAACGCCCCCGAGACAATGTCCCCAAAAACCCCCGGGACAATGTCCACAAAACCCCCCCGAGACAATGTCCCAAAAAACACCCCCCGAGACAACGTCCCCAAAACGCCCCCAAGACAATGTCCCCAAAACCCCCCCGAGACAATGTCCCCAAAACCCCCACCCCCAAAACCCCCCGAGACAATGTTTCCAAAACCCCCCCGCGACAATGTCCCCAAAACCCCCCATGAGACAATGTCCCCAAAACACCCCCCCCAAAACACCCCCGAGACAATGTCCCCAAAACCCCCCCGAGACAATGTCCTCAAAACCCCCCCGAGACAACGTCCCCAAAACGCCCCCGAGACAATGTCCCCAAAACCCACACGAGACAATGTCGCCAAAACCCCCACCCCCAAAACCCCCCGAGACAATGTTCCCAAAACCCCCCCGAGACAATGTCCCCAAAACCCCCCACGAGACAATGTCCCCAAAACACCACCCCCAAAACACACCCGAGACAATGTCCCCAAAACCCCCCCGAGACAATGTCCTCAAAACCCCCCCGAGACAATGTCCCCAAAACACCCACCCAAAACTCCCCCGAGACAATGTCCCCAAAACCCCCCCGAGACAATGTCCCCAAAACCCCCCCGAGACAACGTCCCCAAACCCCCCCCCCGAGACAATGTCCCCAAAACCCCCCCGAGACAATGTCCCCAAAAACCGCACCCCCAAAACCCCCCGAGACAATGTTCCCAAAACCCCCCATCAAAAATCCCCCGAGACAATGTCCCCAAAACCCCCCGGAGACAATGTCCCCAAAACCCCCCTCAAAACGCCCCCGAGACAATGTCCCCAAAAACCCCCGGGACAATGTCCCCAAAACCCCCCCGAGACAATGTCCCAAAAAACCCCCATGAGACAACGTCCCCAAAACAATGTCCCCAAAACCCCCCCGAGACAATGTCCCCAAAACCCCCACCCCCAAAACCCCCCGAGACAATGTTTCCAAAACCCCCCCGCGACAATGTCCCCAAAACCCCCCATGAGACAATGTCCCCAAAACACCCCCCCAAAACACCCCCGAGACAATGTCCCCAAAACCCCCCCGAGACAATGTCCTCAAAACCCCCCCGAGACAATGTCCCCAAAACACCCACCCAAAACTCCCCCGAGACAATGTCCCCAAAACCCCCCAGAGACAATGTCCCCAAAACCCCCCCGAGACAACGTCCCCAAAACGCCCCCCGAGACAATGTCCCCAAAACCCCCCCGAGACAATGTCCCCAAAATCCCCACCCCCAAAACCCCCCGAGACAATGTTCCCAAAACCCCCCCGAGACAATGTCCCCAAAACCCCCCATAAGACACTGTCCCCAAAACACCCCCCCAAAACACCCCCGAGACGATGTCACCAAAACCCCTCCCGAGACAATGTCTCGAAAACCCCCCCCGAGACAATGTCCCCAAAACACCCACCCAAAACCCCCCCGAGACAATGTCCCCAAAACGCCCCCGAGACAATGTCGCCAAAACCCCCCCGAGACAATGTCCCCAAAATCCCCCCCAAACACCCCCGAGACATTGTCCCCACAACCCCTTCGAGACAATGTCCCCAAAACCCCCCCGAGACAACGTCCCCAAAACCCACCCCCCCAAATCCCCCCCGAGACAATGTTCCCAAAACCACCCCGAGACAATGTCCCCAAAACCCCCCCCCAAAAACTCCCCGAGACAATGTCCCCAAAACCCCCCCCGAGACAATGTCCCCAAACACCCCCCCCAAAACACCCCCGAGACAATGTCCCCAAAAACCCCCGGGACAATGTCCCCAAAACCCCCCCGAGACAATGTCCCCAAAACCCCTCCGAGACAACGTCCCCAAAAGCCCCCCGAGACAATATCCCCAAAAGCCCCCGAGACAATGTCCCCAAAACCCCCACCCCCAAAACCCCACGAGACAATGTTCCCAAAACCCCCGCGATAATGTCCCCAAAACCCCCCACGAGACAATGTCCCCAAAACACCCCCCCAAAACACCCCCGAGACAATGTCCCCAAAACACCCCCGAGACAATGTCCTCAAAACCCCCCCGAGACAACGTCCCCAAAACGCCCCCGAGACAATGTCCCCAAAACCCCCCCGAGACAATGTCCCCAAAACCCCCACCCCCAAAACCCCCCGAGACAATGTTCCCAAAACCCCCCCGCAACAATGTCCCCAAAACCCCCCACGAGACAATGTCCCCAAAACACCCCCCCAAAACACACCTGAGACAATGTCCCCAAAACCCCCCCGAGACAATGTCCTCAAAACCCCCCCGAGACAATGTCCCCAAAACACCCACCCAAAACTCCCCCGAGACAATGTCCCCAAAACCCCCCCGAGACAATGTCCCCAAAACCCCCCCCGAGACTACATCCCCAAAACCCCCCCCGAGACAATGTCCCCAGAACCCCCCCGAGACAATGTCCCCAAAAACCGCACCCCCAAAACCCCCCGAGACAATGTTCCCAAAACCCCCCACAAGACAATGTCCCCAAAACAAACCCCAAAACACCCCCGAGACGATGTCCCCAAAACCCTCCCGAGACAATGTCTCCAAAACCACCCCGAGACAATGTCCCCAAAACACCCACCCAAAACTCCCCCGAGACAATGTCCCCAAAACCCCCCGAGACAATGTCCCCAAAACACCCCTGAGACAATGTCCCCAAAAGCCCCCAACAAAACCCCCCCGAGACAATGTCCCCAAAACCCCCCCCCAAAAAAACCCCGAGACAATGTCCGCAAAACCCCCCCCGAGACAATGTCCACAAACCCCCCCCACAAAACCCCCCCAAGACAATGTCCCCAAAACCCCCCGAGACAATGTCCCCAAAAACCCCCGGGACAATGTCCCCAAAACCCCCCCGAGACAATGACCCCAAAACCCCTCCGAGACAACGTCTCCAAAAGCCCCCCGAGACAATATCCCGAAAACCCCCCGAGACAATGTCCCCAAAACCCCCACCCCCAAAACCCCCCGAGACAATGTTCCCAAAACCCCTCCGAGACAACGTCCCCAAAACCCCCCCGAGACAATGTCCCCAAAACCCCCCCGAAACAATGTCCCCAAAACCCCCACCCCAAAACCCCCCGAGACAATGTTCCCAAAACCCTCCCGAGACAATGTCCCCAAAACCCCCCAGAAGACAATGTCGCCAAAACACCCCCACAAAACACCCCCGAGACGATGTCCCCAAAACCCTCCCGAGACAATGTCTCCAAAACCCCCCCGAGACAATGTCCCCAAAACACCCACCCAAACCCCCCACGCGAGACAATGTCCCCAAAACCCCCCCGAGACAATGTCCCCAAAACCCCACCGAGACAATGTCCACAAAAGCCCCCCCCAAAAACCCCCCGAGACAATGTCCCCCAAACCCCCCGAGACAATGTCCCCAAAACCCCCCCGAGACAATGTCCCCAAAATCCCCCCCCAAAACCCCCCCGAGACAATGTCCCCAAAACACCCCCGAGACAATGTCCCCAAAACCCTCCCGAGACAATGTCCCCAAACACCCCCACCAAAACCCCCCCGAGAAAATGTCCTCAAAACGCCCCCGAGACAATGTCGCCAAAACCCCCCCGAGACAATGTCCCTAAAATCCCCCCCCAAACCCCCCCGAGACATTGTCCCCAGAACCCCTTCGAGACAATGTCCCCAAAACCCCACCGAGACAGTGTCCCCAAAACACCCCCCAAATCCCCCCCGAGACAATGTTCCCAAAACCGCCCGAGACAATGTCCCCAAAACACCCCCCCAAAAAACCCCCGAGACAATGTCCCCAAAACCCCCCCGAGACAATGTCTCCAAACCCCGCCCCAAAACACCCCCGAGACAATGTCCCCAAAAACCCCCGGGACAATGACCCCAAAACCCCCCCGAGACAATGTCCCAAAAAACCCCCCCGAGACAACGTCCCCAAAACGCCCCCGCGACAATGTCCCCAAAACCCCCCCGAGACAATGTCCATAAAACCCCCACCCCCAAAACCCCCCGAGACAAAGTTCCCAAAACCCCCCGCGACAATGTCCCCAAAACCCCCCACGAGACAATGTCCCCAAAACACCCCCCCAAAACACCCCCGAGACAATGTCCCCAAAACCCGCCCGAGACAATGTCCTCAAAACCCCCCCGAGACAATGTCCCCAAAACACCCCCGAGACAATGTCCCCAAAACCCCCCCGAGACAACGTCCCCAAAACCCCCCCCCGAGACAATGTCCCCAAAACCCCCCGAGACAATGTCCCCAAAAACCCCAGCCCCAAAACCCCCTGAGACAATGTTCCCAAAACCCCCCCGAGACAATGTCCCCAAAATCCCCCACAAGACAATGTCCCCAAAACACCCCCCCAAAACACCGTCGAGACGATGTCCCCAAAACCCTCCCGTGACAATGTCTCCAAAACCCCCCCGAGACAATGTCCCCAAAACACCCACCCAAAACTCCCCCGAGACAATGTCCCCAAAACCCCCCAAGACAATGTCCCCAAAACCCTCCCGAGAAAATGTCCCCAAAAGCCCCCCACAAAACCCACCCGAGACAATGTCCCCAAAACCCACCCGAGACAATGTCCCCAAAACCCCCCCGAGACAATGTCCCCAAAACACCCCCCCAAAACACCCCCGAGACAAAGTCCCCAAAACCGCCCCGAGACAATATCCCCAAAAACCCACCCACAAACCCCCCGAGACAAAGTTCCCAAAACCCCCCCGAGACAATGTCCCCAAACCCACCCCCACTTTAAACCCCCCGAGACAATATCCCCAAAACCCCCCCGAGACAATGTCCCCAAAACACCCCCCCAAAACCCCCCCGAGACGATGTCACCAAAACCCTCCCGAGACAATGTCTCGAAAACCCCCCCCGAGACAATGTCCCCAAAACACCCACCCAAAACCCCCCCGAGACAATGTCCCCAAAACACCCCCGAGACAATGTCGCCAAAACCCCCCCGAGACAATGTCCCCAAAATCCCCCCAAACACCCCCGAGACATTGTCCCCACAACCCCTTCGAGACATTGTCCCCAAAACCCCCCCCGAGACAACGTCCCCAAAACCCACCCCCCCAAATCCCCCCGAGACAATGTTCCCAAAACCCCCCCGAGACAATGTCCCCAAAACCCCCCCCCCAAAAACTCCCCGAGACAATGTCCCCAAAACCCCCCCCGAGACACTGTCCCCAAACACACCCCCCAAAACACCCCCGAGACAATGTCCCCAAAAACCCCCGGGACAATGTCCCCAAAACCCCCCCGAGACAATGTCCCCAAAACCCCTCCGAGACAACGTCCCCAAAAGCCCCCGAGACAATATCCCCAAAAGCCCCCGAGACAATGTCCCCAAAACCCCCACCCCCAAAACCCCACGAGACAATGTTCCCAAAACCCCCGCGATAATGTCCCCAAAACCCCCCACGAGACAATGTCCCCAAAACACCCCCCCAAAACACCCCCGAGACAATGTCCCCCAAAACCCCCCCGAGACAATGTCCTCAAAACCCCCCCGAGACAACGTCCCCAAAACGCCCCCGAGACAATGTCCCCAAAACCCCCCCGAGACAATGTCCCCAAAACCCCCACCCCCAAAACCCCCCGAGACAATGTTCCCAAAACCCCCCCGCAACAATGTCCCCAAAACCCCCCACGAGACAATGTCCCCAAAACACCCCCCCAAAACACACCTGAGACAATGTCCCCAAAAACCCCCCCGAGACAATGTCCTCAAAACCCCCCCCGAGACAATGTCCCCAAAACACCCACCCCAAAACTCCCCCGAGACAATGTCCCCAAAACCCCCCCGAGACAATGTCCCCAAAACCCCCCCCGAGACTACATCCCCAAAACCCCCCCGAGACAATGTCCCCAAAACCCCCCCGAGACAATGTCCCCAAAAACCGCACACCCAAAACCCCCCGAGACAATGTTCCCAAAACCCCCCACAAGACAATGTCCCCAAAACAAACCCCAAAACACCCCCGAGACGATGTCCCCAAAACCCTCCCGAGACAATGTCTCCAAAACCACCCCGAGACAATGTCCCCAAAACACCCACCCAAAACTCCCCCGAGACAATGTCCCCAAAACCCCCCGAGACAATGTCCCCAAAACACCCCTGAGACAATGTCCCCAAAAGCCCCCAACAAAACCCCCCCGAGACAATGTCCCCAAACCCCCCCCCAAAAAAACCCCGAGACAATGTCCGCAAAACCCCCCCCGAGACAATGCCCACAAACCCCCCCACAAAACCCCCCCAAGACAATGTCCCCAAAACCCCCCGTGACAATGTCCCCAAAAACCCCCGGGACAATGTCCCCAAAACCCCCCCGAGACAATGACCCCCAAAACCCCTCCGAGACAACGTCTCCAAAAGCCCCCCGAGACAATATCCCGAAAACCCCCCGAGACAATGTCCCCCAAAACCCCCACCCCCAAAACCCCACGAGACAATGTTCCCAAAACCCCCCCCGCGATAATGTCCCCAAAACCCCCCACGAGACAATGTCCCCAAAACACCACCGAGACAATGTCCTCAAAACCCCCCCGAGACAATGTCCCCAAAACACCCGCCCAAAACTCCCCCGAGACAATGTCCCCAAAACGCCCCCGAGACAATGTCCCCAAAACCCCCACCCCAAAACCCCCCGAAACAATGTCCCCAAAACCCCCACCCCCAAAACCCCCCGAGACAATGTTCCCAAAACCCCCCCGAGACAATGTCCCCAAAACCCCCCAGAAGACAATGTCGCCAAAACACCCCCACAAAACACCCCCGAGACGATGTCCCCAAAACCCTCCCGAGACAATGTCTCCAAAACCCCCCCGAGACAATGTCCCCAAAACACCCACCCAAAACCCCCACGCGAGACAATGTCCCCAAAACCCCCCCGAGACAATGTCCCCAAAACCCCACCGAGACAATGTCCACAAAAGCCCCCCCCAAAACCCCCCCGAGACAATGTCCCCCAAACCCCCCGAGACAATGTCCCCAAAACCCCCCCGAGACAATGTCCCCAAAATCCCCCCCCAAAACCCCCCCGAGACAATGTACCCAAAAAACACCCCCGAGACAATGTCCCCAAACACCCCCACCAAAACCCCCCCGAGAAAATGTCCTCAAAACGCCCCCGAGACAATGTCGCCAAAACCCCCCCGAGACAATGTCCCTAAAATCCCCCCCCAAACCCCCCCGAGACATTGTCCCCAGAACCCCTTCGAGACATTGTCCCCAAAACCCCACCGAGACAGTGTCCCCAAAACCCCCCCTAAATCCCCCCCGAGACAATGTTCCCAAAACCGCCCGAGACAATGTCCCCAAAAACACCCCCCGAAAAAACCCCCGAGACAATGTCTCCAAACCCCGCCCCAAAACACCCCCGAGACAATGTCCCCAAAAACCCCCGGGACAATGACCCCAAAACCCCCCCGAGACAATGTCCCAAAAAACCCCCCCGAGACAACGTCCCCAAAACGCCCCCGCGACAATGTCCCCAAAACCTCCCCGAGACAATGTCCATAAAACCCCCACCCCCAAAACCCCCCGAGACAAAGTTCCCAAAACCCCCCGCGACAATGTCCGCAAAACCCCCCACGAGACAATGTCCCCAAAACACCCCCCCAAAACACCCCCGAGACAATGTCCCCAAAACCCGCCCGAGACAATGTCCTCAAAACCCCCCCGAGACAATGTCCCCAAAACACCCCCGAGACAATGTCCCCAAAACCCCCCCGAGACAACGTCCCCAAAACCCCCCCCGAGACAATGTCCCCAAAACCCCCCGAGACAATGTCCCCAAAAACCCCAGCCCCAAAACCCCCTGAGACAATGTTCCCAAAACCCCCCCGAGACAATGTCCCCAAAACCCCCCACAAGACAATGTCCCCAAAAACACCCCCCCAAAACACCGTTGAGACGATGTCCCCAAAACCCTCCCGTGACAATGTCTCCAAAACCCCCCCGAGACAATGTCCCCAAAACACCCACCCAAAACTCCCCCGAGACAATGTCCCCAAAACCCCCCCAAGACAATGTCCCCAAAACCCCCCCGAGAAAATGTCCCCAAAAGCCCCCCACAAAACCCACCCGAGACAATGTCCCAAAACACCCCCGAGACAATGTCCCCAAAACCCACCCGAGACAATGTCCCCAAAACCCCCCCGAGACAATGTCCCCAAAACACCCCCCCAAAACACCCCCGAGACAAAGTCCCCAAAACCGCCCCGAGACAATATCCCCAAAACCCCACGCACAAACCCCCCGAGACAAAGTTCCCAAAACCCCCCCCGAGACAATGTCCCCAAACCCACCCCCACCTTAACCCCCCCGAGACAATATCCCCAAAACCCCCCCGAGACAATGTCCCCAAAACCCCCCCCCAAAACCCCCCCGAGACAATGTCCCCAAAACCCCCCCGAGACAATGTCCCCAAAACCCCCCGAGACAATGTCCCCAAAACACCCCCCCAAAACACCCCCGAGACAATGTCCCCAAAACCCGCCCGAGACAATGTCCTCAAAACCCCCCCGAGACAATGTCCCCAAAACACCCCCGAGACAATGTCCCCAAAACCCCCCCGAGACAACGTCCCCAAAACCCCCCCCGAGACAATGTCCCCAAAACCCCCCGAGACAATGTCCCCAAAAACCCCAGCCCCAAAACCCCCTGAGACAATGTTCCCAAAACCCCCCCGAGACAATGTCCCCAAAACCCCCCACAAGACAATGTCCCCAAAACACCCCCCCAAAACACCGTCGAGACGATGTCCCCAAAACCCTCCCGTGACAATGTCTCCAAAACCCCCCCGAGACAATGTCCCCAAAACACCCACCCAAAACTCCCCCGAGACAATGTCCCCAAAACCCCCCAAGACAATGTCCCCAAAACCCCCCCGAGAAAATGTCCCCAAAAGCCCCCCCACAAAACCCACCCGAGACAATGTCCCCAAAACACCCCCGAGACAATGTCCCCAAAACCCACCCGAGACAATGTCCCCAAAACCCCCCCGAGACAATGTCCCCAAAACACCCCCCCAAAACACCCCCGAGACAAAGTCCCCAAAACCGCCCCGAGACAATATCCCCAAAACCCCACGCACAAACCCCCCGAGACAAAGTTCCCAAAACCCCCCCGAGACAATGTCCCCAAACCCACCCCCACCTTAACCCCCCCGAGACAATATCCCCAAAACCCCCCCGAGACAATGTCCCCAAAACCCCCCCCAAAACCCCCCCGAGACAATGTCCCCAAAACCCCCCCGAGACAATGTCCCCAAAATCCACACCCAAAACCCCCCGAGACAATGTCCCCAAAACACCGCCGAGACAATGTCCCCAAAACCCCTCCCCCAAAACCCCCCCGAGACAGTGTCCCCAAAACCCCCCCCGAGTCAATGTCCCTAAAACTCCCCCCCCAAAACCCCCCCGAGACAATGTCCCCAAAATCCCCCCGAGACAATGTCCCCAAAACCCCCACCCCCAAAACCCCCCCGAGACAATGTCCCCAAAACACCCCTGAGACAATGTCCCCAAAACCCCCCCGAGACAATGTCCCCAAAATCCACACCCAAACCCCCCCCGAGACAATGTCCCCAAAACCCCCGCCGAGACAATTTCCCCAAAATCCCATCCCCAAAACCCCCCCGAGACAATGTCCCCAAAACCACCCCGAGACAAAGTCCCCAAAACAGCCCCGAGACAATGTCCCCAAAACCCCTCCCCCAAACCCCCCGAGACAATGTTCCCAAAACACCCCCGAGTCAATGTCCCCAAACCCCCCCCACCAAAAACCCCCCGAGACAATGTCCCCAAAACCCCCCCGAGACAATGTCCCCAAAACCCACCCCCCCAAAACCCCCCTGAGACAATGTCCCCAAAACCCCCCGAGACAATGTCCCCAAAACCCCCCGAGACAATGTCCCCAAACCCCACCCAAAACCCCCTCGAGACAATGTCCCCAAAACACGCCCCGAGACAATGTGCCCAAAATCCCCGCCCAAAACTCCCCCCAGACAATGTCCCCAAAACCCCACCGAGACAATGTCCCCAAAACCCCCCGAGACAATGTCCCCAAAACGCCCCCCCCAAAAACGAACCCGAGACAATTTCCCCAAAACCCCCCCGAGACAATGTCCCCAAAACCCCGCTGAGACAATGTCCCCAAAACGCCCCCCAAAACCCCCCCGAGACAATGTCCCCAAAACCCCCCCGAGACAATGTTCCCAAAACCCTCCCGAGACAATGTCCCCAAAACCCCCCAGAAGACAATGTCGCCAAAACACCCCCACAAAACACCCCCGAGACGATGTCCCCAAAACCCTCCCGAGACAATGTCTCCAAAACCCCCCCGAGACAATGTCCCCAAAACACCCACCCAAAACCCCCACGCGAGACAATGTCCCCAAAACCCCCCCGAGACAATGTCCCCAAAACCCCACCGAGACAATGTCCACAAAAGCCCCCCCAAAAACCCCCCGAGACAATGTCCCCCAAACCCCCCGAGACAATGTCCCCAAAACCCCCCCGAGACAATGTCCCCAAAATCCCCCCCCAAAACCCCCCCGAGACAATGTCCCCAAAACACCCCCGAGACAATGTCCCCAAAACCCTCCCGAGACAATGTCCCCAAACACCCCCACCAAAACCCCCCCGAGAAAATGTCCTCAAAACGCCCCCGAGACAATGTCGCCAAAACCCCCCCGAGACAATGTCCCTAAAATCCCCCCCCAAACCCCCCCGAGACATTGTCCCCAGAACCCCTTCGAGACAATGTCCCCAAAACCCCACCGAGACAGTGTCCCCAAAACACCCCCCAAATCCCCCCCGAGACAATGTTCCCAAAACCGCCCGAGACAATGTCCCCAAAACACCCCCCCAAAAAACCCCCGAGACAATGTCCCCAAAACCCCCCCGAGACAATGTCTCCAAACCCCGCCCCAAAACACCCCCGAGACAATGTCCCCAAAAACCCCCGGGACAATGACCCCAAAACCCCCCCGAGACAATGTCCCAAAAAAACCCCCCCGAGACAACGTCCCCAAAACGCCCCCGCGACAATGTCCCCAAAACCCCCCCGAGACAATGTCCATAAAACCCCCACCCCCAAAACCCCCCGAGACAAAGTTCCCAAAACCCCCCGCGACAATGTCCCCAAAACCCCCCACGAGACAATGTCCCCAAAACACCCCCCCAAAACACCCCCGAGACAATGTCCCCAAAACCCGCCCGAGACAATGTCCTCAAAACCCCCCCGAGACAATGTCCCCAAAACACCCCCGAGACAATGTCCCCAAAACCCCCCCGAGACAACGTCCCCAAAACCCCCCCCGAGACAATGTCCCCAAAACCCCCCCGAGACAATGTCCCCAAAAACCCCAGCCCCAAAACCCCCTGAGACAATGTTCCCAAAACCCCCCCGAGACAATGTCCCCAAAATCCCCCACAAGACAATGTCCCCAAAACACCCCCCCAAAACACCGTCGAGACGATGTCCCCAAAAACCCTCCCGTGACAATGTCTCCAAAACCCCCCCGAGACAATGTCCCCAAAACACCCACCCCAAAACTCCCCCGAGACAATGTCCCCAAAACCCCCCAAGACAATGTCCCCAAAACCCTCCCGAGAAAATGTCCCCAAAAGCCCCCCACAAAACCCACCCGAGACAATGTCCCCAAAACCCACCCGAGACAATGTCCCCAAAACCCCCCCGAGACAATGTCCCCAAAACACCCCCCCAAAACACCCCCGAGACAAAGTCCCCAAAACCGCCCCGAGACAATATCCCCAAAAACCCACCCACAAACCCCCCGAGACAAAGTTCCCAAAACCCCCCCCGAGACAATGTCCCCAAACCCACCCCCACTTTAAACCCCCCGAGACAATATCCCCAAAACCCCCCCGAGACAATGTCCCCAAAACACCCCCCCAAAACCCCCCCGAGACGATGTCACCAAAACCCTCCCGAGACAATGTCTCGAAAACCCCCCCCGAGACAATGTCCCCAAAACACCCACCCAAAACCCCCCCGAGACAATGTCCCCAAAACACCCCCGAGACAATGTCGCCAAAAACCCCCCCGAGACAATGTCCCCAAAATCCCCCCCAAACACCCCCGAGACATTGTCCCCACAACCCCTTCGAGACATTGTCCCCAAAACCCCCCCGAGACAACGTCCCCAAAACCCACCCCCCCAAATCCCCCCCGAGACAATGTTCCCAAAACCCCCCCGAGACAATGTCCCCAAAACCCCCCCCCAAAAACTCCCCGAGACAATGTCCCCAAAACCCCCCCCGAGACACTGTCCCCAAACACACCCCCCAAAACACCCCCGAGACAATGTCCCCAAAAACCCCCGGGACAATGTCCCCAAAACCCCCCCGAGACAATGTCCCCAAAACCCCTCCGAGACAACGTCCCCAAAAGCCCCCCGAGACAATATCCCCAAAAGCCCCCGAGACAATGTCCCCAAAACCCCCACCCCAAAAACCCCACGAGACAATGTTCCCAAAACCCCCGCGATAATGTCCCCAAAACCCCCCACGAGACAATGTCCCCAAAACACCCCCCCAAAACACCCCCGAGACAATGTCCCCAAAACCCCCCCGAGACAATGTCCTCAAAACCCCCCCGAGACAACGTCCCAAAACGCCCCCGAGACAATGTCCCCAAAACCCCCCGAGACAATGTCCCCAAAACCCCCACCCCCAAAACCCCCCGAGACAATGTTCCCAAAACCCCCCCGCAACAATGTCCCCAAAACCCCCCACGAGACAATGTCCCCAAAACACCCCCCCAAAACACACCTGAGACAATGTCCCCAAAACCCCCCCGAGACAATGTCCTCAAAACCCCCCCGAGACAATGTCCCCAAAACACCCACCCAAAACTCCCCCGAGACAATGTCCCCAAAACCCCCCCGAGACAATGTCCCCAAAACCCCCCCCGAGACTACATCCCCAAAACCCCCCCGAGACAATGTCCCCAAAACCCCCCCGAGACAATGTCCCCAAAAACCGCACACCCAAAACCCCCCGAGACAATGTTCCCAAAACCCCCCACAAGACAATGTCCCCAAAACAAACCCCAAAACACCCCCGAGACGATGTCCCCAAAACCCTCCCGAGACAATGTCTCCAAAACCACCCCGAGACAATGTCCCCAAAACACCCACCCAAAACTCCCCCGAGACAATGTCCCCCAAAACCCCCCGAGACAATGTCCCCAAAACACCCCTGAGACAATGTCCCCAAAAGCCCCCAACAAAACCCCCCCGAGACAATGTCCCCAAACCCCCCCCCAAAAAAACCCCGAGACAATGTCCGCAAAACCCCCCCCGAGACAATGTCCACAAACCCCCCCACAAAACCCCCCCAAGACAATGTCCCCAAAACCCCCCGAGACAATGTCCCCAAAAACCCCCGGGACAATGTCCCCAAAACCCCCCCGAGACAATGACCCCAAAACCCCTCCGAGACAACGTCTCCAAAAGCCCCCCGAGACAATATCCCGAAAACCCCCCGAGACAATGTCCCCAAAACCCCCACCCCCAAAACCCCACGAGACAATGTTCCCAAAACCCCCCCGCGATAATGTCCCCAAAACCCCCCACGAGACAATGTCCCCAAAACACCCCGAGACAATGTCCTCAAAACCCCCCCGAGACAATGTCCCCAAAACACCCGCCCAAAACTCCCCCGAGACAATGTCCCCAAAACGCCCCCGAGACAATGTCCCCAAAACCCCCACCCCAAAACCCCCCGAAACAATGTCCCCAAAACCCCCACCCCAAAACCCCCCCGAGACAATGTTCCCAAAACCCCCCCGAGACAATGTCCCCAAAACCCCCCAGAAGACAATGTCGCCAAAACACCCCCACAAAACACCCCCCGAGACGATGTCCCCAAAACCCTCCCGAGACAATGTCTCCAAAACCCCCCCGAGACAATGTCCCCAAAACACCCACCCAAAACCCCCACGCGAGACAATGTCCCCAAAACCCCCCCGAGACAATGTCCCCAAAACCCCACCGAGACAATGTCCACAAAAGCCCCCCCCAAAACCCCCCCCGAGACAATGTCCCCCAAACCCCCCGAGACAATGTCCCCAAAACCCCCCCGAGACAATGTCCCCAAAATCCCCCCCCAAAACCCCCCCGAGACAATGTACCCAAAAAACACCCCCGAGACAATGTCCCCAAACACCCCCACCAAAACCCCCCCGAGAAAATGTCCTCAAAACGCCCCCGAGACAATGTCGCCAAAACCCCCCCGAGACAATGTCCCTAAAATCCCCCCCCAAACCCCCCCGAGACATTGTCCCCAGAACCCCTTCGAGACATTGTCCCCAAAACCCCACCGAGACAGTGTCCCCAAAACCCCCCCTAAATCCCCCCCGAGACAATGTTCCCAAAACCCGCCCGAGACAATGTCCCCAAAACACCCCCCGAAAAAACCCCCGAGACAATGTCTCCAAACCCCGCCCCAAAACACCCCCGAGACAATGTCCCCAAAAACCCCCGGGACAATGACCCCAAAACCCCCCCGAGACAATGTCCCAAAAAACCCCCCCGAGACAACGTCCCCAAAACGCCCCCGCGACAATGTCCCCAAAACCTCCCCGAGACAATGTCCATAAAACCCCCACCCCCAAAACCCCCCGAGACAAAGTTCCCAAAACCCCCCGCGACAATGTCCGCAAAACCCCCCACGAGACAATGTCCCCAAAACACCCCCCCAAAACACCCCCGAGACAATGTCCCCAAAACCCGCCCGAGACAATGTCCTCAAAACCCCCCCGAGACAATGTCCCCAAAACACCCCCGAGACAATGTCCCCAAAACCCCCCCGAGACAACGTCCCCAAAACCCCCCCCCGAGACAATGTCCCCAAAACCCCCCGAGACAATGTCCCCAAAAACCCCAGCCCCAAAACCCCCTGAGACAATGTTCCCAAAACCCCCCGAGACAATGTCCCCAAAACCCCCCACAAGACAATGTCCCAAAACACCCCCCCAAAACACCGTTGAGACGATGTCCCCAAAACCCTCCCGTGACAATGTCTCCAAAACCCCCCCGAGACAATGTCCCCAAAACACCCACCCAAAAACTCCCCCGAGACAATGTCCCCAAAACCCCCCAAGACAATGTCCCCAAAACCCCCCCGAGAAAATGTCCCCAAAAGCCCCCCACAAAACCCACCCGAGACAATGTCCCCAAAACACCCCCGAGACAATGTCCCCAAAACCCACCCGAGACAATGTCCCCAAAACCCCCCCGAGACAATGTCCCCAAAACACCCCCCCAAAACACCCCCGAGACAAAGTCCCCAAAACCGCCCCGAGACAATATCCCCAAAACCCCACGCACAAACCCCCCGAGACAAAGTTCCCAAAACCCCCCCGAGACAATGTCCCCAAACCCACCCCCACCTTAACCCCCCCGAGACAATATCCCCAAAACCCCCCCGAGACAATGTCCCCAAAACCCCCCCCCCCAAAACCCCCCCGAGACAATGTCCCCAAAACCCCCCCGAGACAATGTCCCCAAAACCCCCCCGAGACAATGTCCCCAAAACACCCCCCCAAAACACCCCCGAGACAATGTCCCCAAAACCCGCCCGAGACAATGTCCTCAAAACCCCCCCGAGACAATGTCCCCAAAACACCCCCGAGACAATGTCCCCAAAACCCCCCCGAGACAACGTCCCCAAAACCCCCCCCGAGACAATGTCCCCAAAACCCCCCGAGACAATGTCCCCAAAAACCCCAGCCCCAAAACCCCCTGAGACAATGTTCCCAAAACCCCCCCGAGACAATGTCCCCAAAACCCCCCACAAGACAATGTCCCCAAAACACCCCCCCAAAACACCGTCGAGACGATGTCCCCAAAACCCTCCCGTGACAATGTCTCCAAAACCCCCCCGAGACAATGTCCCCAAAACACCCACCCAAAACTCCCCCGAGACAATGTCCCCAAAACCCCCCAAGACAATGTCCCCAAAACCCCCCCGAGAAAATGTCCCCAAAAGCCCCCCACAAAACCCACCCGAGACAATGTCCCCAAAACACCCCCGAGACAATGTCCCCAAAACCCACCCGAGACAATGTCCCCAAAACCCCCCCGAGACAATGTCCCCAAAACACCCCCCCAAAACACCCCCGAGACAAAGTCCCCAAAACCGCCCCGAGACAATATCCCCAAAACCCCACGCACAAACCCCCCGAGACAAAGTTCCCAAAACCCCCCCGAGACAATGTCCCCAAACCCACCCCCACCTTAACCCCCCCGAGACAATATCCCCAAAACCCCCCCGAGACAATGTCCCCAAAACCCCCCCCAAAACCCCCCCGAGACAATGTCCCCAAAACCCCCCCGAGACAATGTCCCCAAAATCCACACCCAAAACCCCCCCGAGACAATGTCCCCAAAACACCGCCGAGACAATGTCCCCAAAACCCCTCCCCAAAACCCCCCCGAGACAGTGTCCCCAAAACCCCCCCCGAGTCAATGTCCCTAAAACTCCCCCCCCAAAACCCCCCCGAGACAATGTCCCCAAAATCCCCCCGAGACAATGTCCCCAAAACCCCCACCCCCAAAACCCCCCCGAGACAATGTCCCCAAAACACCCCTGAGACAATGTCCCCAAAACCCCCCCGAGACAATGTCCCCAAAATCCACACCCAAACCCCCCCCGAGACAATGTCCCCAAAACCCCGCCGAGACAATTTCCCCAAAATCCCATCCCCAAAACCCCCCCGAGACAATGTCCCCAAAACCACCCCGAGACAAAGTCCCCAAAACAGCCCCGAGACAATGTCCCCAAAACCCCTCCCCCAAACCCCCCGAGACAATGTTCCCAAAACACCCCCGAGTCAATGTCCCCAAACCCCCCCCACCAAAAACCCCCCGAGACAATGTCCCCAAAACCCCCCCGAGACAATGTCCCCAAAACCCACCCCCCCAAAACCCCCCTGAGACAATGTCCCCAAAACCCCCCGAGACAATGTCCCCAAAACCCCCCGAGACAATGTCCCCAAACCCCACCCAAAACCCCCTCGAGACAATGTCCCCAAAACACGCCCCGAGACAATGTGCCCAAAATCCCCGCCCAAAACTCCCCCCAGACAATGTCCCCAAAACCCCACCGAGACAATGTCCCCAAAACCCCCCGAGACAATGTCCCCAAAACGCCCCCCCAAAAACGAACCCGAGACAATTTCCCCAAAACCCCCCCGAGACAATGTCCCCAAAACCCCGCTGAGACAATGTCCCCAAAACGCCCCCCAAAACCCCCCCGAGACAATGTCCCCAAAACCCCCCCGAGACAATGTCCCCAAAACCCCCCACGAGAAAATGTCCCCAAAACACCCCCCTCAAAAACCCCCCGAGACAATGTCCCCAAAACACCCCCGAGATAATGTCCCCAAAACCCCCCCGAGTCAATGTCCCCAAAAACCCCGTCCAAAACCCCCCCAAGACAATGTCCCCAAAACCACCCCGAGACAATGTCCCCAAAACCCCCCCGAGACAATGTCCCCAAAATCCACACCCAAAACCGCCCCGAGACAATGTCCCCAAAACCCCGCCGAGACAATTTCCCCAAAATCCCATCCCCAAAACCCCCCCGAGTTAATGTCCCCAAAACCCCCCCGAGACAAAGTCCCCAAAACAGCCCCGAGACAATGTCCCCAAAACCCCTCCCCCAAACCCCCCGAGACAATGTTCCCAAAACACCCCCGAGACAATGTCCCCAAACCCCCCCCACCAAAAACCCCCCGAGACAATGTCCCCAAAACACCGCACGAGACAATGTCCCCAAAACACCCCCCCAAAACACCCCCGAGACAATGTCCCCAAAAACCCCCCGAGACAATGTCCTCAAAACCCCCCCGAGACAATGTCCCCAAAACACCCACCCAAAACTCCCCCGAGACAATGTCCTTAAAACCCCCCCGAGACAATGTCCCCAAAACCCCCCCGAGACAATGTCCCCCAAAACCCCCCCGAGACAATGTCCCCAAAAACCCCCCGAGACAATGTCCCCAAAAACCCCACCCCCAAAACCCCCCGAGGCAATGTTCCCAAAACCGCCCCGAGACAATGTCCCCAAAACCCCCCACAAGACAATGTCCCCAAAACACCCCCCCAAAACACCCCCGAGACGATGTCCCCAAAACCCTCCCGAGACAATGTCTCCAAAACCCCCCCGAGACAATGTCCCCAAAACACCCACACAAAATCCCCCCGAGACAATGTCCCCAAAACGCCCCCGATACAATATCGCCAAAACCCCCCCGAGACAATGTCCCCAAAATCCCCCCCCAAACCCCCCCGAGACATTGTCCCCAGAACCCCTTCGAGACAATGTCCCCAAACCCCCCCCCAAATCCCCACCGAGACAATGTTCCCAAAAGCCCTCCGAGACAATGTCCCCAAACCCCCCCGCCAAAAACCGCCCGAGACAATCTCCCCAAAACCCCCCCCCCGAGACAATGTCCCCAAATCCCCCCCCCCAAAACACCCCCGAGACAATGTCCCCAAAAACCCCCAGGACAATGTCCCCAAAACCCCCCCGAGACAATGTCCCCAAAACCCCCCCGAGACAATGTCCCCAAAACCCCCCCGAGACAATGTCCACAAAACCCCCCGAGACAATGTCCCCAAAACCCCCGCCCAAAACCCCCCCGAGACAATGTCCCCAAAACCTCCCCGAGTCAATGTCCCCAAACCCCCCCCGAGACAATGTCCCCAAAATGCCCCCCCCAAAACCCCCCCGAGACAATGTCCCCAAAACCCCCCGAAGACAATGTCCCCAAAACAACCCCGAGACAATGTCCCCAAAACCCCCCCCAAAACCCCCCCGAGACAATGTCCCCAAAACCCCCCCAAGACAATGTCCACAAAAACACCCCACAAGACAATGTCCCCAAAAAACCCCCCAAAACCCCCCCCCCGAGACAATGTCCCCAAAACCAACCCGAGACAATGTTCCCAAAACACCCCCGAGACAATGTCCCCAAAACACCCCCCCAAAAACCCCCCGAGACAAAGTCCCCAAAACAGCCCCGAGACAATATCCCCAAAACCCCACCCCCAAACCCCACGAGACAAAGTTCCCAAAACCCCCCCGAGACAATGTCCCCAAACCCCCCCCACCTTACCCCCCCCGAGACAATATCCCCAAAACGCCCCCGAGACTATGTCCCCAAAAACCCCCCCGAAACCCCCCCAAGACAATGTCCCCAAAACCCCCCCGAGACAATGTCCCCAAAACCCCCCCGAGACAATGTCCCCAAAACACCCGCCCAAAACCCCCCCGAGACAATGTCCCCAAAACCTCCCCGAGACAATGTCCCCAAAACCCCCCGAGACAATGTCCCCAAAACGCCCCCCCAAAACCCCCCCGAGACAATGTCCCCAAAACCCCCCCAAGACAATGTCCCCAAACCCCCCCCCCGAGACAATGTTCCCAAAACCCCCCCAAAAACCCCCCCGAGACAATGTCCCCAAAACCCCCCGAGACAATGTCCCGAACAAACCCCTCAAGACAATGTCCCCAAAACACCCCCCTCAAAACCCCCCCGAGACAATGTCCCCAATACACCCCCGAGACAATGTCCCCAAAAACCCCCCGAGACAATGTCCCCAAAAATCCCCCCCAAAAACCCCCCGAGACAATGTCCCCAAAACCCCCCCGAGACAATGTCCCCAAAACCCCCCCCGAGACAATGTCCCCAAAAGACCCCCCAAAACCCCCCCAAGACAATGTCCCCAAAACCACCCCGAGACAATGTCCCCAAAACTCCCCCCGAGACAATGTCCCCAAAACCCCTCCCCAAAACCACCCCGAGACAATGTCCCCAAAACCCACCCCGAGTCAATGTCCCGAAAACTCCCCCCCCAAAACACCCCCGAGACAATGTCCCCAAAATCCTCCGAGACAATGTCCCCAAAACCCCCACCCCCAAAACCCCCCCGAGACAATGTCCCCAAAACACCCCTGAGACAATGTCCCCAAAACACCCCGAGACAATGTCCCCAAAATCCACACCCAAAACACCCCCGAGACAATGTCCCCAAAACCCCGCCGAGACAATGTCCCCAAAACCCCTCCCCTAAACCCCCCCGAGACAATGTCCCCAAAACCCCCCCCGAGTCAATGTCCCCAAAACTCCCCCCCCAAAACCCCCCCGAGACAATGTCCCCAAAATCCCCCCGAGACAATGTCCCCAAAACCCACACCCCCAAAACCTCCCCGAGACAATGTCCCCAAAACACCCCTGAGACAATGTCCCCAAAACCCCCCCGAGACAATGTCCCCAAAATCCACACCCAAAACCCCCCCGAGACAATGTCCCCAAAACCCCGCCGAGACAATTTCCCCAAAATTCCATCCCCAAAACCCCCCCGAGACAATGTCCCCAAAAACCCCCCCCAAAACCCCCCCGAGACAATGTCCCCAAAACCCCCCCGAGACAATGTCCCCAGAACACCCCCCCGAGACAATGTCCCCAAAAGACCCCCCAAAACCCCCCCAAGACAATGTCCCCAAAACCCCCCCGAGACAATGTCCCCAAAACCCCCCCCGAGACAATGTCCCCAAAACCCATCCCCAAAACCCCCCCGAGACATTGTCCCCAAAACCCCCCCCGAGACAATGTCCCCAAAACAGCCCCGAGACAATGTCCCCAAAACCCCTCCCCCAAACCCCCCGAGACAATGTTCCCAAAACACCCCCGAGACAATGTCCCCAAACCCCCCCCCACCAAAAACCCCCCGAGACAATGTCCCCAAAACACCCCATGTGACAATGTCCCCAAAACACCCCCCCCAAAACACCCCCGAGACAATGTCACCAAAACACCCCCGAGACAATGTCCTCAAAACCCCCCCGAGACAATGTCCCCAAAACACCCACCCAAAACTCCCCCTAGACAATGTCCTTAAAAACCCCCCCGAGACAATGTCCCCAAAACCCCCCCGAGACAATGTCCCCAAAAACCCCCCCCGAGACAATGTCCCCAAAAACCCCCCGAGACAATGTCCCCAAAAACCCCACCCCCAAAACCCCCCGAGGCAATGTTCCCAAAACCCCCCCGAGACAATGTCCCCAAAACCCCCCACAAGACAATGTCCCCAAAACACCCCCCCAAAACACCCCCGAGACGATGTCCCCAAAACCCTCCCGAGACAATGTCTCCAAAACCCCCCCGAGACAATGTCCCCAAAACACCCACACAAAATCCCCCCGAGACAATGTCCCCAAAACGCCCCCGATACAATATCGCCAAAACCCCCCCGAGACAATGTCCCCAAAATCCCCCCCCAAACCCCCCCGAGACATTGTCCCCAGAACCCCTTCGAGACAATGTCCCCAAACCCCCCCCCCCAAATCCCCACCGAGACAATGTTCCCAAAAGCCCTCCGAGACAATGTCCCCAAACCCCCCCGCCAAAAACCGCCCGAGACAATCTCCCCAAAACCCCCCCCCGAGACAATGTCCCCAAATCCCCCCCCCAAAACACCCCCGAGACAATGTCCCCAAAAACCCGCGGGACAATGTCCCCAAAACCCCCCCGAGACAATGTCCCCAAAACCCCCCCGAGACAATGTCCCCAAAACCCCCCCGAGACAATGTCCCCAAAACCCCCCCGAGACAATGTCCCCAAAACCCCCGCCCAAAACCCCCCCGAGACAATGTCCCCAAAACCTCCCCGAGTCAATGTCCCCAAACACCCCCGAGACAATGTCCCCAAAATGCCCCCCCAAAACCCCCCCGAGACAATGTCCCCAAAACCCCCCGAAGACAATGTCCCCAAAACACCCCCGAGACAATGTCCCCAAAACCCCCCCCAAAACCCCCCCGAGACAATGTCCCCAAAACCCCCCCAAGACAATGTCCACAAAAACACCCCACAAGACAATGTCCCCAAAAAACCCCCCAAAACCACCCCCCGAGACAATGTCCCCAAAACCCACCCGAGACAATGTTCCCAAAACCCCCCCGAGACAATGTCCCCAAAACACCCCCCCAAAACCCCCCCGAGACAAAGTCCCCAAAACAGCCCCGAGACAATATCCCCAAAACCCCACCCCCAAACCCCACGAGACAAAGTTCCCAAAACCCCCCCGAGACAATGTCCCCAAACCCCCCCCCACCTTACCCCCCCCGAGACAATATCCCCAAAACGCCCCCGAGACAATGTCCCCAAAACCCCCCCCGAAACCCCCCCAAGACAATGTCCCCAAAAACCCCCCAAGACAATGTCCCCAAAACCCCCCCGAGACAATGTCCCCAAAACCCCCGCCCAAAACCCCCCCGAGACAATGTCCCCAAAACCTCCCCGAGACAATGTCCCCAAAACCCCCCGAGGCAATGTCCCCAAAAAAACCCCCCAAAACCCCCCCGAGACAATGTCCCCAAAACCCCCCCAAGACAATGTCCCCAAACCCCCCCCCCGAGACAATGTTCCCAAAACCCCCCCAAAAACCCCCCCGAGACAATGTCCCCAAAACCCCCCGAGACAATGTCCCGAACACACCCCTCAAGACAATGTCCCCAAAACACCCCCCTCAAAACCCCCCCGAGACAATGTCCCCAATACACCCCCGAGACAATGTCCCCAAAAACCCCCCGAGACAATGTCCCCAAAAACACCCCCCAAAACCCCCCCGAGACAATGTCCCCAAAACCCCCCCGAGACAATGTCCCCAAAACCCACCCCGAGACAATGTCCCCAAAAGACCCCCCAAAACCCCCCCAAGACAATGTCCCCAAAACCACCCCGAGACAATGTCCCCAAAACCCCCCCCGAGACAATGTCCCCAAAACCCCTCCCCAAAACCACCCCGAGACAATGTCCCCAAAACCCCCCCCGAGTCAATGTCCCGAAAACTCCCCCCCCAAAACCCCCCCGAGACAATGTCCCCAAAATCCTCCGAGACAATGTCCCCAAAACCCCCACCCCCAAAACCCCCCCGAGACAATGTCCCCAAAACACCCCTGAGACAATGTCCCCAAAACACCCCGAGACAATGTCCCCAAAACCCCGCCGAGACAATGTCCCCAAAACCCCTCCCCAAAACCCCCCGAGACAATGTCCCCAAAACCCCCCCGAGTCAATGTCCCCAAAACTCCCCCCCCAAAACCCCCCCGAGACAATGTCCCCAAAATCCCCCCGAGACAATGTCCCCAAAACCTCCACCCCCAAAACCTCCCCGAGACAATGTCCCCAAAACACCCCTGAGACAATGTCCCCAAAACCCCCCCGAGACAATGTCCCCAAAATCCACACCCAACCCCCCCCCCGAGACAATGTCCCCAAAACCCCGCCGAGACAATTTCCCCAAAATCCCATCCCCAAAACCCCCCCGAGACAATGTCCCCAAAAAACCCCCCCAAAACCCCCCCGAGACAATGTCCCCAAAACCCCCCCGAGACAATGTCCCCAAAACCCCCCCCGAGACAATGTCCCCAAAAGACCCCCCAAAACCCCCCCAAGACAATGTCCCCAAAACCACCCCGAGACAATGTCCCCAAAACCCCCCCCGAGTCAATGTCCCGAAAACTCCCCCCCCAAAACACCCCCGAGACAATGTCCCCAAAATCCTCCGAGACAATGTCCCCAAAACCCCCACCCCCCAAAACCCCCCCGAGACAATGTCCCCAAAACACCCCTGAGACAATGTCCCCAAAACACCCCGAGACAATGTCCCCAAAATCCAAACCCAAAACCCCCCCGAGATAATGTCCCCAAAACCCCCCCGAGACAATGTCCCCAAAACCCCTCCCCAAAACCCCCCCGAGACAATGTCCCCAAAACCCCCCCCGAGTCAATGTCCCCAAAACTCCCCCCCCAAAACCCCCCCGAGACAATGTCCCCAAAATCCCCCCGAGACAATGTCCCCAAAACCCCCACCCCCAAATCCTCCCCGAGACAATGTCCCCAAAACAACCCTGAGACAATGTCCCCAAAACCCCCCCGAGACAATGTCCCCAAAATCCACACCCAAAACCCCCCCGAGACAATGTCCCCAAAACCCCGCCGAGACAATTTCCCCAAAATCCCATCCCCAAAACCCCCCCGAGACAATGTCCCCAAAACCCCCCCGAGACAAAGTCCCCAAAACAGCCCCGAGACAATGTCCCCAAAACCCCTCCCCCAAACCCCCCGAGACAATGTTCCCAAAACACCCCCGAGACAATGTCCCCAAACCCCCCCACCAAAAACCCCCCGAGACAATGTCCTCAAAACCCCCCCGAGACATTGTCCCCAAAACCCACCCCCCCAAAACCCCCCCGAGACAATGTCCCCAAAACCCCCCGAGACAATGTCCCCAAAACCCCCCGAGACAATGTCCCCAAACCCCACCCAAAACCCCCCGAGACAATGACCCCAAAACACCCCCCGAGACAATGTGCCCAAAATCCCCGCCCAAAACTCCCCCCAGACAATGTCCCCAAAACCCCACCGAGACAATGTCCCCAAAACCCCCCCGAGACAATTTTCCCAAAACCCCCCCAAGACAATGTCCCCAAAACCCCGCTGAGACAATGTCCCCAAAACGCCCCCCAAAACCCCCCCGAGACAATGTCCCCAAAACCCCCCACGAGACAATGTTCCCAAAACACCCCCCTCAAAAACCCCCCGAGACACTGTCCCCAAAACACCCCCGAGACAATGTCCCCAAAAACCCCGCCCAAAACCCCCCCAAGACAATGTCCCCAAAACCCCCCCGAGGCAATGTCCCCAAAACCCCCCCCCAAAACCCCCCCGAGACAATGTCACCAAAACACCCCCCGAGACAATGTCCCCAAAACCCCCACCCCGAAACCCCCCCCGAGACAATGTCCCCAAAACCCCCCCAAGAAAATATCCCCAAAACCCCCCAAAACGCCCCCGAGACAATGTCCCCAAAACCCCCCCGAGACAATGTCCCCAAAACCCCCACCCCCAAATCCCCCCGAGACAATGTTCCCAAAACCCCCCCGCGACAATGTCCCCAAAACCCCCCACGAGACAATGTCCCCAAAACACCCCCCAAAACACCCCCGAGACAATGTCCCCAAAACCCCCCCGAGACAATGTCCTCAAACCCCCCCCGAGACAATGTCCCCAAAACCCCCCCGAGACAATGTCCCCAAAACCCCCCCGAGACAATGTCCCCAAAAACCCCCCCGAGACAATGTCCCCAAAAACCCCACCCCCAAAAACCCCGAGGCAAAGTTCCCAAAACCCCCCCGAGACAATGTCCCCAAAACCCCCCACAAGACCATGTCCCCAAAACACCCCCCCAAAACACCCCCGAGACGATGTCCCCAAAACCCTCCCGAGACAATGTCTCCAAAACCCCCCCGAGACAATGTCCCCAAAACACCCACACAAAATCCGCCCGAGACAATGTCCCCAAAACGCCCCCGATACAATATCGCCAAAACCCCCCCGAGACAATGTCCCCAAAATCCCCCCCCAAACCCCCCCAAGACATTGTCCCCAGAACCCCTTCGAGACAATGTCCCCAAAAACCCCCGGGACAATGTCCCCAAACCACCCCCCCAAATCCCCACCGAGACAATGTTCCCAAAAGCCCTCCGAGACAATGTCCCCAAACCCCCCCGCCAAAAACCGCCCGAAACAATCTCCCCAAAAACCCCCCAGAGACAATGTCCCCAAATCCCCCCCCAAAACACCCCCGAGACAATGTCCCCAAAAACCCCCGGGACAATGTCCCCAAAACCCCCCCGAGACAACGTCCCCAAAACCCCCCCGAGACAATGTCCCCAAAACCCCCCCGAGACAATGTTCCAAAAACCCCCACCCCCAAAACCCCCCGAGACAATGTTCCCAAAAACCCCCCGCAACAATGTCCCCAAAACCCCCCACGAGACAATGTCCCCAAAACACCCCCCCCAAAACACCCCCGAGACAATGTCCCCAAAACCCCCCCGAGACAATGTCCTCAAAACCCCCCCGAGACAATGTCCCCAAAACACCCACCCAAAACTCCCCCGAGACAATGTCCCCAAAACCCCCCCGAGACAATGTCCCCAAAACACCCCCGAGACAACGTCCCCAAAACGCCCCCGAGACAATGTCCCCAAAACCCCCCCGAGACAATGTCCCCAAAACCCCCACCCCCAAAAGCCCCGAGACAATGTTCCCAAAACCCCCCGAGACAATGTCCCCAAAACCCCCCACAAGACAATGTCCCCAAAACACCCCCCCAAAACACCCCCAAGACGATGTCCCCAAAAATCTCCCGAGACAATGTCTCCAAAACCCCCTCGAGACAATGTCCCCAAAACACCCACCCAAAACTCCCCCGAGACAATGTCCCCAAAATCCCCCGAGACAATGTCCCCAAAACCCCCCCGAGACAATGTCCCCAAAAGCCCACCCCAAAACCTCCCCGAGACAATGTCCCCAGAACACCCCTGAGACAATGTCCCCAAAACCCCCCCGAGACAATGTCCCCAAAATCCACACCCAAAACCCCCCCGAGACAATGTCCCCAAAACCCCGCCGAGACAATTTCCCCAAAATCCCATCCCCAAAACCCCCCCGAGACAATGTCCCCAAAACCCCCCCGAGACAAAGTCCCCAAAACAGCCCCGAGACAATGTCCCGAAAACCCCTCCCCCAAACCCCCCGAGACAATGTTCCCAAAACCCCCCCGCGACAATGTCCCCAAAACCCCCCACGAGACAATGTCCCCAAAACACCCCCCCAAAAGCCCCCCGAGACAATGTCCCCAAAACCCCCCCGAGACAATGTCCCCAAAACCCCCCGAGACAATGTCCCCAAACCCCCCCAAAACCCCCCCGAGACAATGTCCCCAAAAATCCCCCCGAGACAATGTGCCCAAAATCCCCGCCCAAATCTCCCCCCAGACAATGTCCCCAAAACCCCCCTGAGACAATGTCCCCAAAACCCCCCCGAGACAATGTCCCCAAAACGCCCCCCAAAAACCCCCCCGAGACAATTTCCCCAAAACCCCCCGAGACAATGTCCCCAAAACCCCGCTGAGAGAATGTCCCCAAAACGCCCCCCAAAACACCCCCGAGACAATGTGCCCAAAACGCCCCCGAGACAATGTCCCCAAAACCCCCCACAAGACAATGTCCCCAAAACACCCCCCTCAAAAACCTCCCAAGACAATGTCCCCAAACCCCCCCCGAGACAATGTCCCCAAAACCCCCCCGAGAAAATGTCCCCAAAACACCCCCCAAAATGCCCCTGAGACAATGTCCCCAAAACACCCCGAGACAATGTCCCCAAAACCCCCACCCCCAAATCCCCCCGAGACAATGTTCCCAAAAACCCCCCACGACAATGTCCCCAAAACCCCCCACGAGACAATGTCCCCAAAACACCCCCCCAAAACACCCCCGAGACAATGTCCCCAAAACCCCCCCGAGACAATGTCCTCAAAACCCCCCCGAGACAATGTCCCCAAAACTCCCACCCAAAACTCCCCCGAGACAATGTCCCCAAAACCCCCCCGAGACAATGTCCCCAAAACCCCCCCGAGACAATGTCCCCAAAACCCCCCCCGAGACAATGTCCCCAAAACCCCCCCCGAGACAATGTCCCCAAAAACCCCGCCCAAAAACCCCCCAAGACAATGTCCCCAAAACCACCCCGAGACAATGTCCCCAAAACCCCCCCCGAGTCAATGTCCCGAAAACTCCCCCCCCAAAACACCCCCGAGACAATGTCCCCAAAATCCTCCGAGACAATGTCCCCAAAACCCCCACCCTCAAAACCCCCCCGAGACAATGTCCCCAAAACACCCCTGAGACAATGTCCCCAAAACACCCCGAGACAATGTCCCCAAAATCCAAACCCAAAACCCCCCCGAGACAATGTCCCCAAAACCCCCCCGAGACAATGTCCCCAAAACCCCTCCCCAAAACCCCCCCGAGACAATGTCCCCAAAACCCCCCCCGAGTCAATGTCCCCAAAACTCCCCCCCCAAAACCCCCCCGAGACAATGTCCCCAAAATCCCCCCGAGACAATGTCCCCAAAACCCCCACCCCCAAATCCTCCCCGAGACAATGTCCCCAAAACAACCCTGAGACAATGTCCCCAAAACCCCCCCGAGACAATGTCCCCAAAATCCACACCCAAAACCCCCCCGAGACAATGTCCCCAAAACCCCGCCGAGACAATTTCCCCAAAATCCCATCCCCAAAACCCCCCCGAGACAATGTCCCCAAAACCCCCCCGAGACAAAGTCCCCAAAACAGCCCCGAGACAATGTCCCCAAAACCCCTCCCCCAAACCCCCCGAGACAATGTTCCCAAAACACCCCCGAGACAATGTCCCCAAACCCCCCCACCAAAAACCTCCCGAGACAATGTCCTCAAAACCCCCCCGAGACAATGTCCCCAAAACCCACCCCCCCAAAACCCCCCCGAGACAATGTCCCCAAAACCCCCCGAGACAATGTCCCCAAAACCCCCCGAGACAATGTCCCCAAACCCCACCCAAAACCCCCCGAGACAATGTCCCCAAAACACCCCCCGAGACAATGTGCCCAAAATCCCTGCCCAAAACTCCCCCCAGACAATGTCCCCAAAACCCCACCGAGACAATGTCCCCAAAACCCCCCCGAGACAATTTTCCCAAAACCCCCCCAAGACAATGTCCCCAAAACCCCGCTGAGACAATGTCCCCAAAACGCCCCCCAAAACCCCCCCGAGACAATGTCCCCAAAACCCCCCCGAGACAATGTCCCCAAAACCCCCCACGAGACAATGTCCCCAAAACACCCCCCTCAAAAACCCCCCGAGACACTGTCCCCAAAACACCCCCGAGACAATGTCCCCAAAACCCCCCCCGAGACAATGTCCCCAAAAACCCCGCCCAAAACCCCCCCAAGACAATGTCCCCAAAACCACCCCGAGACAATGTCCCCAAAACCCCCCCGAGGCAATGTCCCCAAAACCCCCCCCCAAAAAAACCCCCCCGAGACAATGTCCCCAAAACACCCCCCGAGACAATGACCCCAAAACCCCCACCCCGAAACCCCCCCCGAGACAATGTCCCCAAAACCCCCCCCAAGAAAATGTCCCCAAAACCCCCCAAAACGCCCCCGGGGACAATGTCCCCAAAACCCCCCCGAGACAATGTCCCCAAAACCCCCACCCCCAAATCCCCCCGAGACAATGTTCCCAAAACCCCCCCGCGACAATGTCCCAAAACCCCCCACGAGACAATGTCCCCAAAAACACCCCCCAAAACACCCCCGAGACAATGTCCCCAAAATCCCCCCGAGACAATGTCCTCAAACCCCCCCCGAGACAATGTCCCCAAAACACCCACCCAAAACTCCTTCGAGACAATGTCCCCAAAACCCCCCCGAGACAATGTCCCCAAAACCCCCCCGAGACAATGTCCCCAATAACCCCCCCGAGACAATGTCCCCAAAACCCCCCCGAGACAATGTCCCCAAAAACCCCACCCCCAAAAACCCCGAGGCAATTTTCCCAAAACCCCCCCGAGACAATGTCCCCAAAACCCCCCACAAGACCATGTCCCCAAATCCCCCCCCAAAAGACCCCCGAGACAATGTCCCCAAAAACCCCCGGGACAATGTCCCCAAAACCCCCACCCCCAAACCCCCCCCCGAGACAATGTCCCCAAAACCCCCCCGAGAAAATGTCCCCAAAACACCCCCCAAAAACCCCCCACGACAATGTCCCCAAAACCCCCCACGAGACAATGTCCACAAAAACACCCCCCAAAACACCCCCGAGACAATGTCCCCAAAACCCCCCCGAGACAATGTCCTCAAAACCCCCCCGAGACAATGTCCCCAAAACACCCACCCAAAACTCCCCCGAGACAATGTCCCCAAAACCCCGCCGAGACAATGTCTCCAAAACCACCCCGAGACAATGTCCCCAAAACCCCCCCCGAGACAATGTCCCCAAAACCCCCCCGAGACAATGTCCCCAAAAACTCCACCCCCAAAACCCCCCGAGGCAATGTTCCCAAAACCTCCCCGAGACAATGTCCCCAAAACCCCCCACAAGACAATGTCCCCAAAACACCCCCGAGACGATGTCCCCAAAACCCTCCCGAGACAATGTCTCCAAAACCCCCCCGAGACAATGTCCCCAAAACACCCACACAAATCCCCCCGAGACAATGTCCCCAAAACGCCCCCCCAAAACACCCACGAGACAAAGTCCCCAAAACCGCCCCGAGACAATATCCCCAAAACCCCACCCACAAAACCCCCGAGACAAAGTTCCCAAAACCACCCCGAGACAATGTCCCCAAACCCACCCCCACCTTAACCCCCCCGAGACAATATCCCCAAAACCCCCCCGAGACAATGTCCCCAAAACCCCCCCGAGACAATGTTCCCAAAACCCCCCCGCAACAAGGTCCCCAAAACCCCCCACGAGACAATGTCCCCAAAACACCCCCCCCAAAACACCCCCGAGACAATGTCCCCAAAACCCCCCCCGAGACAATGTCCTCAAAACCCCCCCGAGACAATGTCCCCCAAAACACCCACCAAAACTCCCCCGAGACAATGTCCCCAAAACCCCCCCGAGACAATGTCCCCAAAACCCCCCCGAGACAACGTCCCCAAAACCCCCCCGAGACAATGTCCCCAAAACCCCCCCGAGACAATGTCCCCAAAACCCCCACCCCCAAAACCCCCCGAGACAATGTTCCCAAAACCCCCCCGAGACAATGTCCCCAAAACCCCCCACAAGACAATGTCCCCAAAACACCCCCCCAAAACACCCCCAAGACGATGTCCCCAAAACCCTCCCGAGACAATGTCTCCAAAACCCCCTCGAGACAATGTCCCCAAAACACCCACCCAAAACTCCCCCGAGACAATGTCCCCAAAATCCCCGGAGACAATGTCCCCAAAACCCCCCCGAGACAATGTCCCCAAAAGCCCCCCCCAAAACCTCCCCGAGACAATGTCCCCAAAGCACCCCTGAGACAATGTCCCCAAAACCCCCCCGAGACAATGTCCCCAAAATCCACACCCAAAACCCCCCCGAGACAATGTCCCCAAAACCCCGCCGAGACAATTTCCCCAAAATCCCATCCCCAAAACCCCCCCGAGACAATGTCCCCAAAACCCCCCCGAGACAAAGTCCCCAAAACAGCCCCGAGACAATGTCCCCAAAACCCCTCCCCCAAACCCCCCGAGACAATGTTCCCAAAACACCCCCGAGACAATGTCCCCAAACCCCCCCCCCACCAAAAACCCCCCGAGACAATGTCCTCAAAACCCCCCCGAGACAATTTACCCAAAACCCACCCCCCCAAAAACCCCCCCGAGACAATGTCCCCAAAACCCCCCCGAGACAATGTCCCCAAAACCCCCCGAGACAATGTCCCCAAACCCCCCCAAAACCCCCCCGAGACAATGTCCCCAAAACTCACCCCGAGACAATGTGCCCAAAATCCCCGCCCAAATCTCCCCCCAGACAATGTCCCCAAAACCCCCCTGAGACAATGTCCCCAAAAACCCCCCCGAGACAATGTCCCCAAAATGCCCCCCCAAAACCCCCCCGAGACAATTTCCCCAAAACCCCCCCGAGACAATGTCCCCAAAACCCCGCTGAGAGAATGTCCCCAAAACGCCCCCCAAAACCCCCCCGAGACAATGTCCCCAAAACGCCCCCGAGACAATGTCCCCAAAACCCCCCACAAGACAATGTCCCCAAAACACCCCCCTCAAAAACCCCCCAAGACAATGTCCCCAAAACCACCCCGAGACAATGTCCCCAAAACACCCCCGAGACAATGTCCCCAAAACCCCCCCCCCAAAACCCCCCCGAGAAAATGTCCCCAAAACACCCACACAAAATCACCCCGAGACAATGTCCCCAAAACGCCCCCCCCGATACAATATCGCCAAAACCCCCCCGAAACAATGTCCCCAAAATCCCCCCCCAAACCCCCCCAGACATTGTCCCCAGAACCCCTTCGTGACAATGTCCCCAAAAACCCCCGGGACAATGTCCCCAAACCACCCCCCCAAATCCCCACCGAGACAATGTTCCCAAAAGCCCTCCGAGACAATGTCCCCAAACCCCCCCGCCAAAAACCGCCCGAGACAATCTCCCCAAAACCCCCCCCCCCCGAGACAATGTCCCCAAATCCCCCCCCAAAACACCCCCGAGACAATGTCCCCAAAAACCCCCGGGACAATGTCCCCAAAACCCCCCCGAGACAATGTCCCCAAAACCCCCCCGAGACAACGTCCCCAAAACCCCCCCGAGACAATGTCCCCAAAACCCCCCCGAGACAATGTCCCCAAAACCCCCACCCCCAAAACCCCCCGAGACAATGTCCCCAAAACCCCACCGAGACAATGTCCTCAAAACCCCCCCGAGACATTATCCCCAAAACACCCACCCAAAACTCCCCCGAGACAATGTCCCCAAAACCCCCCCGAGACAATGTCCCCAAAACCCCCCCGAGACAACGTCCCCAAAAACCCCCCCGAGACAATGTCCCCAAAACCCCCCCGAGACAATGTCCCCAAAAACCCCACCCCGAAAACCCCCCGAGACAATGTTCCCAAAACCCCCCCGAGACAATGTCCCCAAAACCCCCCACAAGACAATGTCACCAAAACACCCCCCCAAAACACCCCCAAGACGATGTCCCCAAAACCCTCCCGAGACAATGTCTCCAAAACCCCCTCGAGACAATGTCCCCAAAACACCCACCCCAAAACTCCCCCGAGACAATGTCCCCAAAATCCCCCGAGACAATGTCCCCAAAACCCCCCCGAGACAATGTCCCCAAAAGCCCCCCCCAAAACCTCCCCGAGACAATGTCCCCAAAGCACCCCTGAGACAATGTCCCCAAAACCCCCCCGAGACAATGTCCCCAAAATGCACACCCAAAACCCCTCCGAGACAATGTCCCCAAAACCCCGCCGAGACAATTTCCCCAAAATCCCATCCCCAAAACCCCCCCGAGACAATGTCCCCAAAACCCCCCCGAGACAAAGTCCCCAAAACAGCCCCGAGACAATGTCCCCAAAATCCCTCCCCCAAACCCCCCGAGACAATGTTCCCAAAGCACCCCCGAGACAATGTCCCCAAACCCCCCCCCCACCAAAAACCCCCCGAGACAATGTCCTCAAAACCCCCCCGAGACAATTTCCCCAAAACCCACCCCCCCAAAACCCCCCCGAGACAATGTCCCCAAAACCCCCCCGAGACAATGTCCCCCAAAACCCCCCGAGACAATGTCCCCAAACCCCCCAAAACCCCCCCGAGACAATGTCCCCAAAACTCCCCCCGAGACAATGTGCCCAAAATCCCCGCCCAAATCTCCCCCCAGACAATGTCCCCAAAACCCCCCTGAGACAATGTCCCCAAAACCCCCCCGAGACAATGTCCCCAAAATGCCCCCCCAAAACCCCCCCGAGACAATTTCCCCAAAACCCCCCCGAGACAATGTCCCCAAAACCCCGCTGAGAGAATGTCCCCAAAACGCCCCCCAAAACCCCCCCGAGACAATGTCCCCAAAACGCCCCCGAGACAATGTCCCCAAAGACCCCACAAGACAATGTCCCCAAAACACCCCCCTCAAAAACCCCCCAAGACAATGTCCCCAAAACCACCCCGAGACAATGTCCCCAAAACACCCCCGAGACAATGTCCCCAAAACCCCCCCCCAAAACCCCCCCGAGAAAATGTCCCCAAAACACCCCCCGAGACAATGTCCCCCAAAACCCCCACCCCCAAACCCCCCCCGAGACAATGTCCCCAAAACCCCCCCGAGAAAATGTCCCCAAAACACCCCCCAAAATGCCCCTGAGACAATGTCCCCAAAACCCCCCCGAGACAATGTCCCCAAAACCCCCACCCCCAAATCCCCCCGAGACAATGTTCCCAAAAACCCCCCACGACAATGTCCCCAAAACCCCCCACGAGACAATGTCCCCAAAACACCCCCCCAAAGCACCCCCGAGACAATGTCCCCAAAACCCCCCCGAGACAATGTCCTCAAAACCCCCCCGAGACAATGTCCCCAAAACACCCACCCAAAACTCCCCCGAGACAATGTCCCCAAAACCCCGCCGAGACAATGTCTCCAAAACCACCCCGAGACAATGTCCCCAAAACCCCCCCCGAGACAATGTCCCCAAAAACCCCCCCGAGACAATGTCCCCAAAAACTCCACCCCCAAAACCCCCCGAGGCAATGTTCCCAAAACCTCCCCGAGACAATGTCCCCAAAACCCCCCACAAGACAATGTCCCCAAAACACCCCCCCAAAACACCCCCGAGACGATGTCCCCAAAACCCTCCCGAGACAATGTCTCCAAAACCCCCCCGAGACAATGTCCCCAAAACACCCACACAAAATCCCCCCGAGACAATGTCCCCAAAACGCCCCCCCAAAACACCCACGAGACAAAGTCCCCAAAACCGCCCCGAGACAATATCCCCAAAACCCCACCCACAAAACCCCCGAGACAACGTTCCCAAAAACCCCCGAGACAATGTCCCCAAACCCACCCCCACCTTAACCCCCCCGAGACAATATCCCCAAAACCCCCCCGAGACAATGTCCCCAAAACCACCCCGAGACAATGTTCCCAAAACCCCCCCCGCAACAAGGTCCCCAAAACCCCCCACGAGACAATGTCCCCAAAACACCCCCCCCAAAACACCCCCGAGACAATGTCCCCAAAACCCCCCCGAGACAATGTCCTCAAAACCCCCCCGAGACAATGTCCCCAAAACACCCACCCAAAACTCCCCCGAGACAATGTCCCCAAAACCCCCCCGAGACAATGTCCCCAAAACCCCCCCGAGACAACGTCCCCAAAACCCCCCCGAGGCAATGTCCCCAAAACCCCCCCGAGACAATGTCCCCAAAACCCCCACCCCCAAAACCCCCCGAGACAATGTTCCCAAAACCCCCCCGAGACAATGTCCCCAAAACCCCCCACAAGACAATGTCCCCAAAACACCCCCCCAAAACACCCCCAAGACGATGTCCCCAAAACCCTCCCGAGACAATGTCTCCAAAACCCCCTCGAGACAATGTCCCCAAAATACCCACCCAAAACTCCCCCGAGACAATGTCCCCAAAATCCCCCGAGACAATGTCCCCAAAACCCCCCCGAGACAATGTCCCCAAAAGCCCCCCCAAAACCTCCCCGAGACAATGTCCCCAAAGCACCCCCGAGACAATGTCCCCAAAACCCCCCCGAGACAATGTCCCCAAAAGCCCCCCCCAAAACCCCCCCGAGACAATGTCCCCAAAATCCACACCCAAAACCCCCCCGAGACAATGTCCCCAAAACCCCGCCGAGACAATTTCCCCAAAATCCCATCCCCAAAACCCCCCCGAGACAATGTCCCCAAAACCCCCCCGAGACAAAGTCCCCAAAACAGCCCCGAGACAATGTCCCCAAAACCCCTCCCCCAAACCCCCCGAGGCAATGTTCCCAAAACACCCCCGAGACAATGTCCCCAAACCCCCCCCCACCAAAAACCCCCCGAGACAATGTCCTCAAAACCCCCCCAAGACAATTTCCCCAAAACCCACCCCCCCAAAACCCCCCCGAGACAATGTCCCCAAAACCCCCCCGAGACAATGTCCCCAAAACCCCCCGAGACAATGTCCCCAAACCCCCCCAAAACCCCCCCGAGACAATGTCCCCAAAACTCACCCCGAGACCATGTGCCCAAAATCCCCGCCCAAATCTCCCCCCAGACAATGTCCCCAAAACCCCCCTGAGACAATGTCCCCAAAACCCCCCCGAGACAATGTCCCCAAAATGCCCCCCCAAAACCCCCCCGAGACAATTTCCCCAAAACCCCCCCGAGACAATGTCCCCAAAACCCCGCTGAGAGAATGTCCCCAAAACGCCCCCCAAAACCCCCCCGAGACAATGTCCCCAAAACGCCCCCGAGACAATGTCCCCAAAACCCCCCACAAGACAATGTCCCCAAAACACCCCCCTCAAAAACCCCCCAAGACAATGTCCCCAAAACCACCCCGAGACAATGTCCCCAAAACACCCCCGAGACAATGTCCCCAAAACACCCCCCCCAAAACCCCCCCGAGAAAATGTCCCCAAAACACCCCCCGAGACAATGTCCCCCAAAACCCCCACCCCCAAACCCCCCCCGAGACAATGTCCCCAAAACCCCCCCGAGAAAATGTCCCCAAAACACCCCCCAAAATGCCCCTGAGACAATGTCCCCAAAAACCCCCCCGAGACAATGTCCCCAAAACCCCCACCCCCAAAACCCCCCGAGACAATGTTCCCAAAAACCCCCCACGACAATGTCCCCAAAACCCCCCACGAGACAATGTCCCCAAAACACCCCCCCAAAACACCCCCGAGACAATGTCCCCAAAACACCCCCGAGACAATGTCCTCAAAACCCCCCCGAGACAATGTCCCCAAAACACCCACCCAAAACTCCCCCGAGACAATGTCCCCAAAACCCCGCCGAGACAATGTCTCCAAAACCCCCCCGAGACAATGTCCCCAAAACCCCCCCCCCCAAAACCCCCCCGAGAAAATGTCCCCAAAACACCCACACAAAATCACCCCGAGACAATGTCCCCAAAACGCCCCCGATACAATATCGCCAAAACCCCCCCGAAACAATGTCCCCAAAATCCCCCCCCAAACCCCCCCAGACATTGTCCCAGAACCCCTTCGTGACAATGTCCCCAAAAAACCCCCGGGACAATGTCCCCAAACCACCCCCCCAAATCCCCACCGAGACAATGTTCCCAAAAGCCCTCCGAGACAATGTCCCCAAACCCCCCCGCCAAAAACCGCCCGAGACAATCTCCCCAAAACCCCCCCCCCGAGACAATGTCCCCAAATCCCCCCCCAAAACACCCCCGAGACAATGTCCCCAAAAACCCCCGGGGACAATGTCCCCAAAACCCCCCCGAGACAATGTCCCCAAAACCCCCCCGAGACAACGTCCCCAAAACCCCCCCCGAGACAATGTCCCCAAAACCCCCACCCCCAAAACCCCCCGAGACAATGTCCCCAAAACCCCACCGAGACAATGTCCTCAAAACCCCCCCGAGACATTGTCCCCAAAACACCCACCCAAAACTCCCCCGAGACAATGTCCCCAAAACCCCCCCGAGACAATGTCCCCAAAACCCCCCCGAGACAACGTCCCCAAAACCCCCCCCGAGACAATGTCCCCAAAACCCCCCCGAGACAATGTCCCCAAAACCCCCACCCCGAAAACCCCCCGAGACAATGTTCCCAAAACCCCCCCGAGACAATGTCCCCAAAACCCCCCACAAGACAATGTCACCAAAACACCCCCCCAAAACACCCCCAAGACGATGTCCCCAAAACCCTCCCGAGACAATGTCTCCAAAACCCCCTCGAGACAATGTCCCCAAAACACCCACCCAAAACTCCCCCGAGACAATGTCCCCAAAATCCCCCGAGACAATGTCCCCAAAACCCCCCCGAGACAATGTCCCCAAAAGCCCCCCCCAAAACCTCCCCGAGACAATGTCCCCAAAATGCACACCCAAAACCCCTCCGAGACAATGTCCCCAAAACCCCGCCGAGATAATTTCCCCAAAATCCCATCCCCAAAACCCCCCCGAGACAATGTCCCCAAAACCCCCCCGAGACAAAGTCCCCAAAACAGCCCCGAGGCAATGTCCCCAAAATCCCTCCCCCAAACCCCCCGAGACAATGTTCCCAAAGCACCCCCGAGACAATGTCCCCAAACCCCCCCCCCACCAAAAACCCCCCGAGACAATGTCCTCAAAACCCCCCCGAGACAATTTCCCCAAAACCCACCCCCCCAAAACCCCCCCGAGACAATGTCCCCAAAACCCCCCCGAGACAATGTCCCCAAAACCCCCCGAGACAATGTCCCCAAACCCCCCCAAAACCCCCCCCGAGACAATGTCCCCAAAACTCCCCCCGAGACAATGTGCCCAAAATCCCCGCCCAAATCTCCCCCCCAGACAATGTCCCCAAAACCCCCCTGAGACAATGTCCCAAAACCCCCCCGAGACAATGTCCCCAAAATGCCCCCCCAAAACCCCCCCGAGACAATTTCCCCAAAACCCCCCCGAGACAATGTCCCCAAAACCCCGCTGAGAGAATGTCCCCAAAACGCCCCCCAAAACCCCCCCGAGACAATGTCCCCAAAACGCCCCCGAGACAATGTCCCCAAAGACCCCACAAGACAATGTCCCCAAAACACCCCCCCTCAAAAACCCCCCAAGACAATGTCCCCAAAACCACCCCGAGACAATGTCCCCAAAACACCCCCGAGAAAATGTCCCCAAAACCCCCCCCAAAACCCCCCCGAGAAAATGTCCCCAAAACACCCCCCGAGACAATGTCCCCAAAACCCCCACCCCCAAACCCCCCCCCGAGACAATGTCCCAAAACCCCCCCGAGAAATTGTCCCCAAAACACCCCCCAAAATGCCCCTGAGACAATGTCCCCAAAACCCCCCCGAGACAATGTCCCCAAAACCCCCACCCCCCAAATCCCCCCGAGACAATGTTCCCAAAAACCCCCCACGACAATGTCCCCAAAACCCCCCACGAGACAATGTCCCCAAAACACCCCCCCAAAGCACCCCCCGAGACAATGTCCCCAAAACCCCCCCCGAGACAATGTCCTCAAAAACCCCCCGAGACAATGTCCCCAAAACACCCACCCAAAACTCCCCCGAGACAATGTCCCCAAAACCCCGCCGAGACAATGTCTCCAAAACCACCCCGAGACAATGTCCCCAAAACCCCCCCCGAGACAATGTCCCCAAAACCCCCCCGAGACAATGTCCCCAAAAACTCCACCCCCAAAACCCCCCGAGGCAATGTTCCCAAAACCTCCCCGAGACAATGTCCCCAAAACCCCCCACAAGACAATGTCCCCAAAACACCCCCCCAAAACACCCCCGAGACGATGTCCCCAAAACCCTCCCGAGACAATGTCTCCAAAACCCCCCCGAGACAATGTCCCCAAAACACCCACACAAAATCCCCCCGAGACAATGTCCCCAAAACGCCCCCCCAAAACACCCACGAGACAAAGTCCCCAAAACCGCCCCGAGACAATATCCCCAAAACCCCACCCACAAAACCCCCGAGACAAAGTTCCCAAAAACCCCCGAGACAATGTCCCCAAACCCACCCCCACCTTAACCCCCCCGAGACAATATCCCCAAAACCCCCCCGAGACAATGTCCCCAAAACCACCCCGAGACAACGTTCCCAAAAACCCCCCCGCAACAAGGTCCCCAAAACCCCCCACGAGACAATGTCCCCAAAACACCCCCCCCAAAACACCCCGAGACAATGTCCCCAAAACCCCCCCGAGACAATGTCCTCAAAACCCCCCCGAGACAATGTCCCCAAAACACCCACCCAAAACTCCCCCGAGACAATGTCCCCAAAACCCCCCCGAGACAATGTCCCCAAAACCCCCCCGAGACAACGTCCCCAAAACCCCCCCGAGACAATGTCCCCAAAACACCCCCGAGACAATGTCCCCAAAACCCCCACCCCCAAAACCCCCCGAGACAATGTTCCCAAAAACCCCCCGAGACAATGTCCCCAAAACCCCCCACAAGACAATGTCCCCAAAACACCCCCCCAAAACACCCCCAAGACGATGTCCCCAAAACCCTCCCGAGAAAAATGTCTCCAAAACCCCCTCGAGACAATGTCCCCAAAACACCCACCCAAAACTCCCCCGAGACAATGTCCCCAAAATCCCCCGAGACAATGTCCCCAAAACCCCCCGAGACAATGTCCCCAAAAGCCCCCCCCAAAACCTCCCCGAGACAATGTCCCCAAAGCACCCCCGAGACAATGTCCCCAAAACCCCCCCGAGACAATGTCCCCAAAAGCCCCCCCCAAAACCCCCCCGAGACAATGTCCCCAAAATCCACACCCAAAACCCCCCCGAGACAATGTCCCCAAAACCCCGCCGAGACAATTTCCCCCAAAATCCCATCCCCAAAACCCCCCCGAGACAATGTCCCCAAAACCCCCCCGAGACAAAGTCCCCAAAACAGCCCCGAGACAATGTCCCCAAAACCCCTCCCCCAAACACCCCGAGACAATGTTCCCAAAACACCCCCGAGACAATGTCCCCAAATCCCCCCCACCAAAAACCCCCCGAGACAATGTCCTCAAAACCCCCCCGAGACAATTTCCCCAAAACCCACCCCCCCAAAACCCCCCCGAGACAATGTCCCCAAAACCCCCCCCGAGACAATGTCCCCAAAACCCCCCGAGACAATGTCCCCAAACCCCCCCAAAACCCCCCCGAGACAATGTCCCCAAAACTCACCCCGAGACAATGTGCCCAAAATCCCTGCCCAAATCTCCCCCCAGACAATGTCCCCAAAACCCCCCTGAGACAATGTCCCCAAAACCCCCCCCGAGACAATGTCCCCAAAATGCCCCCCCAAAACCCCCCGAGACAATTTCCCCAAAACCCCCCCGAGACAATGTCCCCAAAACCCCGCTGAGAGAATGTCCCCAAAACGCCCCCCAAAACCCCCCCGAGACAATGTCCCCAAAACGCCCCCGAGACAATGTCCCCAAAACCCCCCACAAGACAATGTCCCCAAAACACCCCCCTCAAAAACCCCCCAAGACAATGTCCCCCAAAACCACCCCGAGACAATGTCCCCAAAACACCCCCGAGACAATGTCCCCAAAAACACCCCCCCCCAAAACCCCCCCGAGAAAATGTCCCCAAAACACCCCCCGAGACAATGTCCCCAAAACCCCCACCCCCAAACCCCCCCCGAGACAATGTCCCCAAAACCCCCCCGAGAAAAATGTCCCCAAAACACCCCCCAAAATGCCCCTGAGACAATGTCCCCAAAACCCCCCCGAGACAATGTCCCCAAAACCCCCACCCCCAAAACCCCCCGAGACAATGTTCCCAAAAACCCCCCACGACAATGTCCCCAAAACCCCCCACGAGACAATGTCCCCAAAACACCCCCCCAAAACACCCCCGAGACAATGTCCCCAAAACACCCCCGAGACAATGTCCTCAAAACCCCCCCGAGACAATGTCCCCAAAACACCCACCCAAAACTCCCCCGAGACAATGTCCCCAAAACCCCGCCGAGACAATGTCTCCAAAACCCCCCCGAGACAATGTCCCCAAAACCCCCCCCGAGACAATGTCCCCAAAACCCCCCCGAGACAATGTCCCCAAAAACTCCACCCCCAAAACCCCCCGAGGCAATGTTCCCAAAACCTCCCCGAGACAATGTCCCCAAAACCCCCCACAAGACAATGTCCCCAAAACACCCCCCCAAAACACCCCCGAGACGATGTCCCCAAAACCCTCCCGAGACAATGTCTCCAAAACCCCCCCGAGACAATGTCCCCAAAACACCCACACAAAATCCCCCCGAGACAATGTCCCCAAAACGCCCCCCCAAAACACCCCCGAGACAAAGTCCCCAAAACCGCCCCGAGACAATATCCCCAAAACCCCACCCACAAAACCCCCGAGACAAAGTTCCCAAAACCCCCCCGAGACAATGTCCCCAAACCCACCCCCACCTTATCCCCCACGAGACAATATCCCCAAAACCCCCCCGAGACAATGTCCCCATAACCCCCCCGAGACAATGTCCCCAAAGCCCCCCCGAGACAATGTCCCCAAAACCCCCCGAGACAATGTCCCCAAAACCCCCGCCCAAAACCCCCCCGAGACAATGTCCCCAAAACCTCCCCGAGACAATGTCCCCAAAACCCCCCCGAGACAATGCCCCCCCAAAACCACCCCGAGACAATGTCCCCAAAACCCCCGAAGACAATGTCCCCAAAACACCCCCGAGACAATGTCCCCGAAACCCCCCCAAAACCCCCCCGAGACAATGTCCCCAAAACCCCCTCGAGACAATGTCCCGAAAACACCCCACAAGACAATGTCCCCAAAAAACCCCCCCAAACCCCCCCCCCGAGACAATGTCCCCAAAACCACACGAGACAATGTCCCCAAAACCCCCCCGCGACAATGTCCCCAAAACACCCCCCCAAAACCCCCCCGAGACAAAGTCCCCAAAACCGCCCCGAGACAATATCCCCAAAACCCCACCCCCAAACCCCCCGAGACAAAGTTCCCAAAACCCCCCCCGAGACAATGTCCCCAAACCCCCCCCCTCCTTAACCCCCCCGAGACAATATCCCCAAAACCCCACCGAGACAATGTCCCCCAAAATCCCCCCAAAACCCCCCCAAGACAATGTCTCCATAAACCCCCCTAGACAATGTCCCCAAAACCCCCCCGAGACAATGTCCCCAAAAACCCAGCCCAAAACCCCCCCGAGACAATGTCCCCAAAAGCTCCCCGAGACAATGTCCCCAAAACCCCCCCGAGACAATGTCCCCAAAACGCCCCCCCCAAAACCCCCCCGAGACAATGTCCCCAAAACCCCCCCGAGACAATGTCCCGAAAACACGCCTCAAGACAATGTCCCCAAAACACCCCCCTCAAAACCCCCTCGAGACAATGTCCCCAATACACCCCCGAGACAATGTCCTCAAAACCCCCCCGAGACAATGTCCCCCAAAACACCCACCCAAAACTCACCTGAGACAATGTCCCCAAAACCCCCCCGAGACAATGTCCCCAAAAACCCCCCCGAGACAATGTCCCCAAAACCCCCC
>JANJGN010003504.1:35000-44555 GCA_026770705.1 Isurus oxyrinchus | reverse complement strand
GGGGGGGGGGTGGGCACAGACTCTACCGTCGCAGGCCGGGTCGACGCCAGAGTCCAGGGGGAGGATGTTCTTGTCCATCAGCTCGAGGGGTCCGGGCCGGTGGAGGGTCTTCTCACTCAGGTCGTCAGCGAGGCGGGGCCTCTTCAGCCCTGTCCATGAGGGACTTGCGGCACCGTCTGCAGAGGGAGAGGGGGAGAAACACAGGGGGGTCAGAGGGCAGGTCCAGAGAGTGACACCCGTCTCCATCCAACACTCCCAGGACAGGTACAGCACGGGGTTAGATACAGAGTAAATCTCCCTCTACACTGTCCCCATCAAACACTCCCAGGACAGGTACAGCACGGGGTTAGATACAGAGTAAATCTCCCTCTACACTGTCCCCATCAAACACTCCCAGGACAGGTACAGCACGGAGTTAGATACAGAGTAAAGCTCCCTCTACACTGTCCCCAACAAACACTCCCAGGACAGGTACAGCACAGGGTGAGATACAGAGTAAAGCTCCCTCTACACTGTCCCCATCAAACACTCCCAGGACAGGTACAGCACGGGGTTAGATAGAGAGTAAAGCTCCCTCTACGCCGTCCCCATCAAACACTCCCAGGACAGGTACAGCACGGGGTTAGATACAGAGTAAATCTCCCTCTACACTGTCCCCATCAAACACTCCCAGGACAGGTACAGCACGGGGTTAGATACAGAGTAAAGCTCCTTCTACACTGTCCCCATCAAACACTCCCAAGACAGGTACAGCACGGGGTTAGGTACAGAGTAAATCTCCCTCTACACCGTCCCCATCAAACACTCCCAGGACAGGTACAGCACGGGGTTAGATACAGAGAAAAGCTCCCTGTATACTGTGCCCATCAAACACTCCCAGGACAGGTACAGCACGGGGTTAGATACAGAGTAAATCTCCCTCTACACTGTCCCCATCCAACACTCCCAGGACAGGTACAGCATGGGGTTTGATACAGAGTAAAGCTCACTCTACACTGTCCCCATCAAACACTCCCAGAACAGGTACACCATGGGGTTAGATACAGAGTAAAGCTCCTGTACACTGTCAACATCAAAAACTCCCAGGACAGGTACAGCACAGGGTTAGATACAGAGTAAAGCTCCTGTACACTGTCCCCATCAAACACTCCCAGGACAGGTACAGCACGGGGTTAGATACAGAGTAAATCTCCCTCTACACTGTCCCCATCAAACACTCCCAGGACAGGTACAGCAAGGGGTTAGATACAGAGTAAAGCTCCCTCTACACTGTCCCCATCAAACACTCCCAGGACAGGTACAGGATGGGGTTAGATACAGAGTAAAGCTCCCTCTACACTGACCCATCAAACACTCCCAGGACAGGTACAGCATGGGGTTAGATACAGAGTAAAGCTCCCTCTATACTGTCCCCATCAAACACTCCCAGGACAGGTGCAGCATGGGGTTAGATACAGAATAAAGCTCCCTGTATACTGTCCCCATCAAACACTCCCAGGACAGGTACAGCACGGGGTTAGATACAGAGTAAAGCTCCCTCTACACTGTCCCCATCAAACACTCCCAGGACAGGTACACCATGGGGTTAGATACAGAGTAAAGCTCCTGTACACCGTCCCCAACAAACACTCCCAGGACAGGTACAGCAAGGGGTTAGATACAGAGTAAAGCTCCCTCTACACTGTCCCCATCAAACACTCCCAGGACAGGTACAGGATGGGGTTAGATACAGAGTAAAGCTCCCTCTACACTGACCCATCAAACACTCCCAGGACAGGTACAGCATGGGGTTAGATACAGAGTAAAGCTCCCTCTATACTGTCCCCATCAAACACTCCCAGGACAGGTGCAGCACGGGGTTAGATACAGAATAAAGCTCCCTCTACACTGTCCCCATCAAACACTCCCAGGACAGGTACACCATGGGGTTAGATACAGAGTAAAGCTCCTGTACACCGTCCCCAACAAACACTCCCAGGACAGGTACAGCAAGGGGTTAGATACAGAGAAAAGCTCCTGTACACCGTCCCCAACAAACACTCCCAGGACAGGTACAGCAAGGGGTTAGATACAGAGTAAAGCTCCCTCTACACTGTCCCCATCAAACACTCCCAGGACAGGTACAGGATGGGGTTAGATACAGAGTAAAGCTCCCTCTACACTGACCCATCAAACACTCCCAGGAAAGGTACAGCATGGGGTTAGATACAGAGTAAAGCTCCATCTACACTGTCCCCATCAAACACTCCCAGGACAGGTGCAGCACGGGGTTAGATACAGAGTAAATCTCCCTCTACACTGTCCCCATCAAACATTCCCAGGACAGGTACAGCACGGGGTTAGATACAGAGTAAAGCTCCCTCTACACTATCCCAATCAAACACTCCCAGGACAGGTACAGCACGGGCTTAGATACAGAGTAAAGCTCCCTCTACACTGTCCCCACCAAACACTCCCAGGACAGGTACAGCACGGGGTTAGATACAGAGTAAATCTCCCTCTACACTGTCCCCATCAAACACACCCAGGACAGGTACAGCACGGGGTTAGATACAGAGTAAATCTCCCGCTACACTGTCCCCATCAAACACTCCCAGGACAGGTACAGCACGGGGTTAGATACAGAGTAAATCTCCCTCTACACTGTCAACATCAAAAACTCCCAGGACAGGTACAGCACGGGGTTAGATACAGAGTAAAGCTCCTGTACACCGTCCCCAACAAACACTCCCAGGACAGGTACAGCACGGGGTTAGATACAGAGTAAAGCTCCTGTACACCGTCCCCAACAAACACTCCCAGGAAAGGTACAGCACGGGGATAGATGCAGAGTAAAGCTCCCTCAACATTGTCCCCATCAAACACTCCCAGGACAGGTACAGCAAGGGGTTAGATACAGAGTAAAGCTCCCTCTACACTGTCCCCATCAAACACTCCCAGGACAGGTACAGGATGGGGTTAGATACAGAGTAAAGCTCCCTCTACACTGACCCATCAAACACTCCCAGGACAGGTACAGCATGGGGTTAGATACAGAGTAAAGCTCCCTCTATACTGTCCCCATCAAACACTCCCAGGACAGGTGCAGCACGGGGTTAGATACAGAGTAAATCTCGCTCTACAGTCTCCCCATCAAACATTCCCAGGACAGGTACAGCACGGGGTTAGATACAGAGTAAAGCTCCCTCTACACTGTCCCCATCAAACACTCCCAGGACAGGTACAGCACGGGCTTAGATACAGAGTAAAGCTCCCTCTACACTGTCCCCACCAAACACTCCCAGGACAGGTACAGCACGGGGTTAGATACAGAGTAAATCTCCCTCTACACTGTCCCCATCAAACACACCCAGGACAGGTACAGCACGGGGTTAGATACAGAGTAAATCTCCCTCTACACTGTCCCCATCAAACACTCCCAGGACAGGTACAGCACGGGGTTAGATACAGAGTAAATCTCCCTCTACACTGTCCCCATCAAACACAGCCAGGACAGGAACAGCTTGGGGTTAGATACAGAGTAAATCTCCCTCTACACTGTCCCCATCAAACACTCCCAGGACAGGTACAGCACGGGGTTAGATACAGAGTAAAGCTCCCTCTACACCGTCCCCGTCAAACACTCCCAGGACAGGTACAGCACGGGGGTTAGATACAGAGTAAATCTCCCTCTACACTGTCCCCATCAAACACTCCCAGGACAGGTACAGCACGGGGTTAGATACAGAGTAAAACTCCCTCTACACTGTCCCCATCAAACACAGCCAGGACAGGAACAGCTTGGGGTTAGATACAGAGTAAATCTCCCTCTACACTGTCCCCATCAAACACTCCCAGGACAGGTACAGCACGGGGTTAGATACAGAGTAAAGCTCCCTCTACACCGTCCCCGTCAAACACTCCCAGGACAGGTACAGCACGGGGTTAGATACAGAGTAAATCTCCCTCTACACTGTCCCCATCAAACACTCCCAGGACATGTACAGCACGGGGTTAGATACAGAGTAAATCTCCCTCTACACTGTCACCATCAAACACACCCAGGACAGGTACAGCATGGGGTTAGATACAGAGTAAATCTCCCCCTACACTGTCCCCATCAAACACTCCCAGGACAGGTACAGCACGGGCTTAGATACAGAGTAAAGCTCCCTCTACACTGTGCCCATCAAACACTCCCAGGACAGGTACAGCACGGGGTTAGATACACAGTAAAGCTCCCTCTACACTGTGCCCATCAAACACTCCCAGGACAGGTACAGCACGGGGTTAGATACAGAGTAAAGCTCCCTCCACACTGTCCCCATCAAACACTCCCAGGACAGGTACAGCACGGGGTTAGATACAGAGTAAATCTCCCTCTACACTGTCCCCATCAAACACTCCCAGGACAGGTACAGCACGGGGTTAGATACAGAGTAAAGCTCCCTCTACACTGTGCCCATCAAACACTCCCAGGACAGGTACAGCACGGGGTTAGATACAGAGTAAATCTCCCTCTACACTGTCCCCATCAAACACTCCCAGGACAGGTACAGCATGGGGTTAGATACAGAGTAAGTCTCCCTCTACACTGTCCCCATCAAATACTCCCAGGACAGGTACAGCACGGGGTTAGATACAGAGTATATCTCCCTCTACACTGTCCCCATCAAACACTCCCAGGACAGGTACAGCACGGGGTTAGATACAGAGTAAATCTCCCTCTACACTGTCCCCATCAAATACTCCCAGGACAGGTACAGCACGGGGTTAGATACAGAGTAAATCTCCCTCTACACTGTCCCCATCAAACACTCCCAGGACAGGTACAGCACGGGGTAAGATACAGAGTAAATCTCCCTCTACACTGTCCCCATGAAACACTCCCAGGACAGGTACAGCACGGGGTTAGTTGCAGATAATGGGGGTGAGAAAGGTATTTGAAAAGCAGGATGAGAATTGTATGGTTTGGAGGAGGTTACAGAGAAAGGGAGGGAGGGAGTGAGGGAGGGATTTGAACAGGAGGATGAGAATTGTAGGGGCTGGAGGAGGTTACAGAGATAGGGAGGGAGGGAGTGAGGTAGGGATTTGAACAAGAGGATGAGAATTGTACGGGCTGGAGGAGGTTACAGAGATAGGGAGGGAGGGGGCGAGGGAGGGATTTGAACAGGAGGATGAGAATTGTAGGGGCTGGAGGAGGTTACAGAGATAGGGAGGGAGGGGGTGAGGGAGGGATTTGAACAGGAGGATGAGAATTGTAGGGGCTGGAGGAGGTTACAGAGATCAGGAGGGAGGGGGTGAGGGAGGGATTTGAACATGCGGATGAGAATTGTAGGGGCTGGAGGAGGTTACAGAGATAGGGAGGGAGGGGGTGAGGGAGGGATTTGAACAGGAGGATGAGAGTTGTAGGGGCTGGAGGAGGTTACAGAGATAGGGAGGGAGGGGGTGAGTGAGGGATTTGAACAGGAGGATGAGAATTGTCGGGGCTGGAGGAGGTTACAGAGATAGGGAGGGAGGGGGGTGAGGGTGGGATTTGAACAGGAGGATGAGAATTGTAGGGGCTGGAGGAGGTTACAGAGATAGGGAGGGAGGGGGTGAGGGAGGGGTTTGAACAGGAGGATGAGTATTGTAGGGGCTGGAGGACGTTACAGAGATAGGGAGGGAGGGGGTGAGGGAGGGATTTGAACAGGAGGATGAGAATTGTAGGGGCTGGAGGAGGTTACAGAGGTAGGGAGGGAGGGGGGTGAGGGAGGGATTTGAACAGGAGGATGAGAATTGTAGGGGCTGGAGGAGGTTACAGAGATAGGGAGGGAGGGGGAGGTCGGTGACAATGATTTGGAAATGGGGATATGGGAAGTGCTCCCAGTTGATGTGCCTCCTCCCTGACTGGGCCAATGCTGCTGATCCCCTTCCCGCTCTCCCTGTCCCTATTGGACATCCTGATTTGGGGATGGGTGAGACACAAAGAATCTTAATCACAGCCCCTCTCACACCCGATCCACGGATTCACAAAACCAGTGAGCTGGATGATGCTGGTCGCAAAAGACAGGTCAATATATTCCCCCCAGTGCCAGTGCTGAGGGAGTGCTGCACTGCCAGAGGGTCAGTGCTGAGGGAGTGGTGCACTGTCAGAGGGTCAGTACAGAGGGAGTGCTGCACTGTCAGAGGGTCAGTACTGAGGGAGTGCTGCACTGACAGAGGATCAGTACTGAGGGAGAGCTGCACCGTCAGAGGGTCAGTACTGAGGGAGTGCTGCACTGTCAGAGGGTCAGTACTGAGGGAGTGCTGCACTGACAGAGGATCAGTACTGAGGGAGAGCTGCACTGTCAGAGGGTCAGTACTGAGGGAGTGCTGCATGTCAGAGGGTCAGTACTGAGCGAGTGCCGCACTGTCAGAGGGTCAGTACTGAGGGAGTGCCGCACTGTCAGAGGGTCAGTACTGAGGGAGTGCTGCACTGTCAGAGGGTCAGTACTGAGGGAGTGCTGCACTGTCAGAGGGTCAGTACTGAGGGAGTGCTGCACTGTCGGAGGGTCAGTACTGAGCGAGTGCTGCACTGTCAGAGGGTCAGTACTGAGGGAGTGCTGCACTGTCGGAGGGTCAGTACTGAGGGAGTGCTGCACTGTCAGAGGGTCAGTGCTGAGGGAGTGCTGCACTGTCAGAGGGTCAGTACTGAGGGAGTGCTGCACTGTCAGAGGGTCAGTGCTGAGGGAGTGCTGCACTGTCAGAGGGTCAGTGCTGAAGGAGTGCTGCACTGTCAGAGGGTCAGTACTGAGGGAGTGCCGCACTGTCAGAGTGTCAGTACTGAGGGAGTGCTGCACTGTCGGAGGGTCAGTACTGAGGGAGTGCTGCACTGTCAGAGGGTCAGTGCTGAAGGAGTGCTGCACTGTCAGAGGGTCAGTACTGAGGGAGTGCCGCACTGTCAGAGGGTCAGTACTGAGGGAGTGCTGCACTGTCAGAGGGTCAGTACTGAAAGAGTGCTGCACTGTCGGAGGGTCAGTACTGAGGGAGTGCTGCACTGTCGGAGGGCCAGTACTGAGGGAGTGCTGCACTATCGGAGGGCCAGTACTGAGGGAGTGCTGCACTGTCAGAGGGTCAGTACTGAGGGAGTGCTGCACTGTCAGAGGGTCAGTACTGGGGGAGAGCCGCACTGTCGGACGGTCAGTACTGAGGGAGTGCTGCACTGTCGGAGGGTCAGTACTGAGGGAGTGCTGCACTGTCGGAGGGTCAGTACTGAGGGAGTGCTGCACTGTCAGAGGGTCAGTACTGAACGAGTGCTGCACTGTCGGAGGGTCAGTACTGAGGGAGTGCTGCACTGTCAGAGGGTCAGTACTGAAAGAGTGCTGCACTGTCGGAGGGTCAGTACTGAGGGAGTGCTGCACTGTCGGAGGGCCAGTACTGAGGGAGTGCTGCACTGTCGGAGGGCCAGTACTGAGGGAGTGCTGCACTGTCAGAGGGTCAGTACTGAGGGAGTGCTGCACTGTCAGAGGGTCAGTACTGGGGGAGAGCCGCACTGTCGGACGGTCAGTACTGAGGGAGTGCTGCACTGTCGGAGGGTCAGTACTGAGGGAGTGCTGCACTGTCGGAGGGTCAGTACTGAGGGAGTGCAGCACCGTCGGAGGGTCAGTACTGAGGGAGTGCTGCACTGTCAGAGGGTCAGTACTGAGGGAGTGCTGCACTGTCAGAGGGTCAGTACTGAGGGAGTGCTGCACTGTCAGAGGGTCAGTACTGAGGGAGTGCTGCACTGTCAGAGGGTCAGTGCTGAGGGAGTGCTGCACTGTCAGAGGGTCAGTGCTGAGGGAGTGCTGCACTGTCAGAGGGTCAGTGCTGAGGGAGTGCTGCACTGTCAGAGGGTCAGTACTGAGGGAGTGCTGCACTGTCAGAGGGTCAGTGCTGAGGGAGTGCCGCACTGTCAGAGGTTCAGTGCTGAGGGAGTGCTGCACTGTCAGAGGGTCAGTACTGAGGGAGTGCCGCACTGTCAGAGGGTCAGTACTGAGGGAGTGCTGCACTGTCGGAGGGTCAGTGCTGAGGGAGTGCTGCACTGTCAGAGGGTCAGTACTGAAAGAGTGCTGCACTGTCGGAGGGTCAGTACTGAGGGAGTGCTGCACTGTCGGAGGGCCAGTACTGAGGGAGTGCTGCACTGTCGGAGGGCCAGTACTGAGGGAGTGCTGCACTGTCAGAGGGTCAGTACTGAGGGAGTGCTGCACTGTCAGAGGGTCAGTACTGGGGGATTGGTGCAATGTCCGAGGGTCAGTACTGAGGGAGTGCTGCACTGTCAGAGGGTCAGTACTGAGGGAGTGCTGCACTGTCAGAGGGTCAGTACTGAGGGAGTGCTGCACTGTCGGAGGGTCAGTACTGAGGGAGTGCTGCACTGTCAGAGAGTCAGTACTGAGGGAGTGCTGCACTGTCAGAGGGTCAGTACTGAAAGAGTGCTGCACTGTCGGAGGGTCAGTACTGAGGGAGTGCTGCACTGTCGGAGGGCCAGTACTGAGGGAGTGCTGCACTGTCGGAGGGCCAGTACTGAGGGAGTGCTGCACTGTCAGAGGGTCAGTACTGAGGGAGTGCTGCACTGTCAGAGGGTCAGTACTGGGGGAGAGCCGCACTGTCGGACGGTCAGTACTGAGGGAGAGCCGCACTGTCAGAGGGTCAGTACTGAGGGAGAGCTGCACTGTCAGAGGGTCAGTACTGAGGGAGTGCTGCACTGTCGGAGGGAGATGTATATACTTTCAGATTTGAGATCCATAATCCAGGCCGACACTCCCCCCGGTGCCAGTACTGAGGGAGTGCTGCACTGTCGGAGGGAGATGTGTCTACTCTAGGTTTAATCTCTATAATCCAGGCTGACACTGCCCCCGGTGCCAGTATGTGAAGAAGGGGTGTCTCGAGTATGGTGTGACCCCTGGAACGCGCGGCCCTGGTTCAGTGAGATTGATCGTACCCTGTAAGATGTCCATCTCTACCACCTTGGAGCGTTCCAGCCGGTTCTGCATCTTGTGTTTGGTAAAATCTTCTGTCTGTGAAAGAGGGGTAAAGCAACATTTAATTCCCATTGTGGCCCCTCCCTCAGCCTCCAAACTGTGGGACTCCCTCCCTCCCTCCCTCCCTCAGCCTCCAAACTGTGGGACTCCCTCCCTCCCTCCCTCAGCCTCCAAACTGTGGGACTCCCTCCCTCCCTCAGCCTCCAAACTGTGGGACTCCCTCCCTCCCTCAGCCTCCAAACTGTGGGACTCCCTCCCTCCCTCAGCCTCCAAACTGTGGGACTGCCTCCCTCCCTCAGCCTCCAAACTGTGGGACTCCCTCCCTCCCTCAGCCTCCAAACTGTGGGACTCCCTCCCTCCCTCAACCTCCAAACTGTGGGACTCCCTCCCTCCCTCAGCCTCCAAACTGTGGGACTCCCTCCCTCCCTCAGCCTCCAAACTGTGGGACTCCCTCCCTCCCTCAGCCTCCAAACTGTGGGACTCCCTCCCTCCCTCAGTCTCCAAACTGTGGGACTCCCTCCCTCCCTCCCTCAGCCTCCAATCTGTGGGACTCGCTCCCTCTCCCTCCCTACCTCCCTCAGCCTACAAACTGTGGGAC
>JANJGN010003504.1:5000-30000 GCA_026770705.1 Isurus oxyrinchus | reverse complement strand
AGGGAGGGAGTTCCAGGATTCTGTCCGTGTGGTGTAGGTACACCCACGACGCTGTTAGGGAGGGAGTTCCAGGATTTTGTCCATGTGGTGTAGGTACACCCATGGCGCTGTTAGGGAGGGAGTTCCAGGATTTTGTCCGTGTGGTGTAGGTACACCCATGGCGCTGTTAGGGAGGGAGATCCACGATTTTGACCCAGCGACAGTGAAGGAACGGCCGATATATTTCCAAGTCAGGATGGTGAGGGGCTTGGAGGGGAACTTCCAGGTGGTGGTGTTCCCATGTGTCTGCTGCCCTTGTCCTTCTAGATGGTGGTGGTCGTGGGTTTGGAAGGTGCTGTCGAAGGAGCCTTGGCGAGTTGCTGCAGTGCATCTTGTAGATGGTACACACGCTGCTGCTACTGTGTGTCGGTGGTGGAGGAAGTGAATTTTGAAGGTGGTGGACGGAGGTGAGACAGAGGTTCGGGAAGTGGAGTGTTATTAAGGGATGTCACAGAATCTCAGGGGAATTGGACAGATAAACACAGAGAAAGAGAGTGAGAGAGACTGACAGAGAGACAGAGAGAGATTCAGAGGGACAGAGGGAGAGAGACTGAGAGAGAGACAGAGACACCGAGACACAGAAAGGGAGAGAGACAGAGAGAAGAGACAGTGAGAGACACAGAGACAGAGAGCTAGAGAGAGAGAGAGAGAGACAGAGACAGAGACAGAGACAGAGACAGAGACAGAGAGAGAGAGACAGAGAGAGACAGAGAGCTAGAGAGAGAGAGACAGAGAGACAGAGAGAGAAACAGAGACAGAGACAGAGAGCTAGAGAGAGAGAGAGAGACAGAGACAGAGACAGAGAGAGAGACAGAGACAGAGAGAGAGACAGAGAGAGAGAGACAGAGAGAGACAGAGAGCTAGAGAGAGAGAGAGAGAGACAGAGAGACAGAGAGAGAAACAGAGACAGAGACAGAGAGAGAGACAGAGAGAGAGAGACAGAGAGAGACAGAGAGAGAGAGAGAGAGACAGAGAGAGAGAGAGAGAGAGACAGAGAGAGAGACAGAGAGAGAGAGACAGAGAGAGACAGAGAGAGAGAGAGAGAGAGACAGAGAGAGAGACAGAGAGAGAGAGAGAGAGACAGAGAGAGACAGAGAGAGAGAGACAGAGACAGCAGAGACAGAGGCAGACAGGGGAATGAGAGTTAGAGAGAGACAGTGATGCCAACACAAAGAGAGACAGTGAGGGGGAGACAGGGACAGATTGAGACAGAGGGACTGAGAGAGAGAGACAGAGGCAGAGGGATCTAGAGAGAGAGACAGAGAGAGAAAGATAGAGAGAGACAGTATCAGACAGAAAGAGAGAAGCAGACAGACAGACAGAGAGAGACAGAGAGGGGGAGAGTGAAAAAGAGAGAGAGACAGCGACAGACAAAGAGAGAGAGAAACACAGAGAGAGACGCAGAGAGAGAGAAGGGGACCGAGACAGAGAGAGATACAGAGAGACTGAGAGAGAGAGACATAGAGACACTGAGAGAGGGAGTGAGAAGAGAGAGAGAGACAGTGAGAGGCACAGAGACAGAAGGAGACAGAGAGCTAGAGAGAGAGACAAAGAGAGAGCGAGAAGAGGGAGAGACAGAGACAGACAGAGAGAGAAAGTGAGAGACGCAGAGAGAGAGAGACAGAGAGAGAGAGAGAGAAACAGAGAGAGAGACAGAGAGAGAGACAGAGAGAGAGAGACAGAGAGAGACAGAGAGAGACAGAGAGAGAGACAGAGAGAGAGACAGAGACAGAGACAGAGACAGGGAGGCAGAGACAGACAAAGGTAGAGAGTCAGAGAGAGACAATGAGTCCATCACAAAGAGAGGCACAGAGAGATAGAGAGGGGGAGACAGGGACAGATTGAGACAGTGAGACTGAGAGAGAGAGACATAAAGCAAAAGGGAGAGACAGACAGAGAGAGAGAGAATGAGACAGAGACACAGGGAGAGAGAAGGAGAGGCAGAGACCGAGACAGACAGGTTGAGAGACAGAGAGAGAGAGAGACAGAGAGACAGTCAGAGAGAGAGGGAGATACAGAGAGTGGGATAGAGACAGAGACTGAGAGAGAGAAAGAAACAGATAAACAGAGAGAGGGAGAGAGGCAGAGAGAAGGAGAGAGAAACAGAGAGAGAGAGACAGAAAGGGAGAGAGACAGAGAGAGAGGGAGACAGAGAGAGAGAGAGGCAGAGAGAAGAGGGAGACAGAGAGAGAGACAGAGAGAGAGACAGAGACAGTGAATAAGAGAGACACAGAGAGACAGAGAGTGAAGGAGAGAGAAATCGACAGAGGCAGAGAGAGAGAAGAGAGACAGTCACACAGAGAGAGGGACAGAGCAAGATAGAGACAGAGAGGGACTGACAGAAATAGAGAGAGAGACACAGAGAGAGAGGGACGGAGGGAGATAGACAGAGATAGAGAGAGACTGAGTGAGAGGGACTGAAAAAGAGAGAGAGACAGAGAGAGAGACAGAAAGAGACATGGAGAGTCTGAGAGACAGAGAGACAGGGAGTGAGGCAGAAAGAGAGAGAGAGAGAGAGAAGAGAGACAGACAGAGAGAGAGAGAGACAGACGGACAGACACACAGAGAGTGACTGAGAGAAAGACAGAGAGAGAGAGACAGGGAGAGACCGAGATACAGCGAGAGACAGAGAGAGAGACAGCGGGACACACAGAGAGTAAGAGAGACAGACAGACAGTGACAGACATACAGAGATAGAGAGACAGAGGCAGTGAGTAAGAGAGAGACACAGGGAGACAGACAGAGAGAGAGAGAGACAGCGAGAGAGAAATAGACAGAAGCAGAGAGAGAGAGAGAGAGAGTCACACAGAGAGAGGGATACAGAGAGTGAGAGATAGAGAGAGATACAGACACAGAGACAGAGAGAGAGACAGAGTGAGAGACACTGAGAGAGAGAGGGACAGAGGGACACAGAGAGAGACAGAGAGGGAGATACACAGAGAAAGAGAGAGACAGAGGCAGAGAGAGACAGAGACAGTGAGAGACAGGGACTGACAGACACAGAGAGAGACACAGGGACAGAGACAGAGAGAGACACAGAGAGAGAGAAAGAGACCCAGGCTGAGAGATAGAGACAGAGAGACAGAGTGGCAGAGAGATAGACAGAGAAAGAGAGAGACAGAGACAGAGTTTGACAGAGACAAAGAGAGACACAGGGACAGAGAGAGAGAGATGGATAGAGAGAGGGAGAGACAGAGGGAGAGAGGGACAGAGAGAGGCACAGGGACAGAGGCAGGGACAGACAAAGAGGGAATCACACACAGAGAGATGCAGGGACAGAGAAAGAGACAGACAGAGAGACAGCTGTTCCCCTTAGTTGAAGGGTCAGTCACGAGGAGACATATGTTCAAGGTGAGGGGGGCAGGAGGTTTGGGGGGGGATGTGAGGAAAACATTTTTCCCCAGAGGGTGGTAAGGGTCTGGAATGCGCTGCCTGGGAGGGTGGTGGAGGTGGGTTGCCTCACATCCTTTAAAAAGTACCTGGGTGAGCACTTGGCACGTCATAAACATTCAAGGCTATGGGGCCAAGTGCTGGTCAATGGGATTAGGGAGGTAGGTCAGGTGTTTCTCACAGGGTCAGCACAGACTCGATGGGCCAAAGGGCCTCCTTTGCACTGTGTGATTCATATATTCTGATTCAGATATTCTGATTCTGTGATCCTGTGATTCCGATTCTCTGATTCTGTGATTCTGATTCTGTGATTCTGATTCTGTGATTCTGATTCTGTGATTTTGATCCTGTGATCCTGATTCTGAGATTCTGATTCTGAGATTCTGATTCTGTGATTTTGATCCCGTGATCCTGATTCTGTGATTGTGATTCTGTGATTCTAGTCTGTGATTTTACTCTATGATTCTGATTCTGTGATTCTGATCCTGTGATCCTGATTCTGTGATCCTGATTCTGTGATTCTGATATTCTGATTCAGATATTCTGATTCTGTGATTCTGATCCTGTAATTCTGATCCTGTGATTCTGTGATTCTGACTCTGTGGTTCTGATTCGATGATTTTGATTCTGTGATTCTGATTCTGTGTTTCTGTGATTCTGTTCCTGTGATTCTGTGATCCTGTGATTCTGTGATTCTGATTCTGTGATTCTGATCCTGTGATTCTGATCCTGTGATTCCGATTCTGTGATTCCGATTCTGTGATTCCGATTCTGTGATTCCGATTTTGTGATTCCGATTCTGTGATTCCGATCCTGTGATCCTGATCCTGTGATCCTGATCCTGTGATCCTGATCCTGTGATCATGATTCTGTGATCCTGATTGTGATTCAGATTCTGTGATCCTGTGCTTCTGATTCTGTGATCCTGTGATTCTGATCCTGTGATTCATTGATTATGATTCTGTGATTCAGTGATTTTGACTCTGTGATTCTGACTCTGTGGTTCTGATTCTATGATTTTGATTCTGTGATTCTGATTCTGTATTTCTGTGATTCTGTTCCTGTGATTCTGTGATCCTGTGATTCTGTGATTCTGATTCTGTGATTCTATGATTCTGATTCTGTGATTCTGATTCTGTGAATCTGTGATTCTGTGATTTTGATTCTGTGATACAAATTCTGTGATATTGATTCTGGGATTCTGACTCGGTGATTTTGATTCGGTGATTTTGATTCGGTGATTTTGATTCGGTGATTTTGATTCGGTGATTTTGATTCGGTGATTCTGATTCGGTGATTCTGATTCTGTGATTCTGATTCTGTGATTCTGATTCTGTGATTCTGATTCTGTATTCCTGTGATTCTGTGATTATGATTCTGTGATTCAGTGATTCTGACTGTGATTCTGACTCTGTGGTTCTGATTCTATGATTTTGATTCTGTGATTCTGATTCTGTATTTCTGTGATTCTGTTCCTGTGATTCTATGATTCTGATTCTGTGATTCTATGATTCTGATTCTGTGATTCTGATTCTGTGAATCCATGAATCTGTGATTTTGATTCTGTGATACAAATTCTGTGAAATTGATTCTGGGATTCTGGGATTCTGATTCTGTACTCCTGTGATTCTGTGATTCTGATTCTGTGATTTTGTTTCTGTGATTCTGTGATTTTGTTTCTGTGATTCTGTGATTCTGATTCTGTGATTCTGATTCTGTGATTCTGATTCTGTGATTCTGATTCTGTGATTCTGATTCTGTGATTCTGATCCTGTGATTCTGTTATCCTGTGATTTGTGATTCTGATCCTGTGATTCTGATCCTGTGATTCTGATCCTGTGATTCCGATCCTGTGATTCTGATTCTGTATTCCTGTGATTCTGTGATTATGATTCTGTGATTCTGATTCTGTGATTCTGTGATTCTATGATTCTGATTCTGTGATTCTGATTCTGTGAATCCATGAATCTGTGATTTTGATTCTGTGATATTGATTCTGGGATTCTGGGATTCTGATTCTGTGATTCTGTGATTTTGATTCTGTGCTTTTGATTCTGTGATTCTGCTTCTGTATTCCTGTGATTCTGTGATTCTGATTCTGTGATTCTGTGATTCTGATCCTGTGATTCTGATTCTGTGATTCCATAATTCTGATTCTGTGATTCTGATTCTGTGATTCTGATTCCATGATTCGGATTCCGTGATTCTGATTCTGTGATTCTGATCCTGTGATTGTGTTATCCTGTGATTCTGTGATTCTGATTCTGTGATTCTGTGATTCTTATTCTGTGATCCTGTGAATCTGTGATTCTGATCCTGTGATTCTGATCCTGTGATTCTGATCCTGTGATCATGATCCTGTGATCCTGATGCCGTGATCCTGATGCCATGATCCTGATGCCGTGATCCTGATGCCGTGATTCTGATGCCGTGATTCTGAGTCTGTGATTCTGAGTCTGTGATTCTGATTCTGTGATTCTGATTCTGTATTCCTGTGATTCTGTGATTCTGATTCTGTGATTTTGTTTCTGTGATTCTGTGATTCTGATTCTGTGATTCTGATTCTGTGATTCTGATTCTGTGAATTTGTGATTCTGTGATTTTGATTCTGTGAAACAAATTCTGTGATATTGATTCTGGGATTCTGATCCTGTGATTTTGATTCTGTGATTCTGATTCTGTGATTCTGTGATTCTGATCCTGTGATTCTGTTATCCTTTGATTTGTGATTCTGATCCTGTGATTCTGATCCTGTGATTCTGATTCTGTGATTTTGATTCTGTGATTCTGATTCTGTGATTCTGTGATTCTGATCCTGTGATTCTGTTATCCTTTGATTTGTGATTCTGATCCTGTGATTCTGATCCTGTGATTCTGATTCTGTGATTTTGATTGTGATTCTGATTCTGTGGTTCTGATTCTGTGATTCTGATTCTGGGATTCTGAGATTCTGATTCTGTGATTCTATTCTGTCATTTTATTGTGATCCTGATTCTGTGATCCTGATTCTGTGATCTGATTCTGTGATCCTGATTCTGTGATCTGATTCTGTGATCTGATTCTGTGATCCTGATTGTGATTCTGTGATCCTGTGATTCTGATTCTGTGATTCTGACTCTGTGATTCTGACTTTGTGGTTCTGATTCAATGATTTTGATTCTGTGATCCTGGATTCTGTTATTCTGATTCTGTGATTCTATGATTCTGATTCTGATTCTGTGATTCTGATTCTGTGAATCTGTGATTCTGTGATTTTGATTTTGTGATGCAAGTTCTGTGATAGATTCTGGGATTCTGGGATTCTGATTCTGTGATTTTGGTTCTGTGATTTTGATTCTGTGATTCTGATTCTGATTCTGATTCTGTAAATTTGTGATTCTGTGATTTTTAATCTGTGATACAAATTCTGTGATATTGATTCTGGGATTCTGGGATTTTTATTCTGTGATTCTGATTCCTTGATTCTGATTCTGTGATCCTGTGATTCTGATCCTGTGATTCTGATCCTGTGAATTTGTGATTCTGATTCTGTGATTTTGATTGTGGTTCTGATTCTGTGATTGATTCTGTGATTCTGATTCTGTGATTCTATTCTGTGATTTTATTGTGATTCTGATTGTGATCCTGATTTTGTGATCCTGATTCTGTGATCCTGATTCTGTGATCCTGATTCTGTGATCCTGTGATTCTGATCCTGTGATCCTGTGATTCTGATCCTGTGATTCATTGATTCTGATTCGGTGATTCAGTGATTCTGACTCTGTGATTCTGACTTTGTGGTTCTGATTCAATGATTTTGATTCTGTGATTCTGATTCTGTATTTGTGATTCTGTTCTGTGATTCTGTGATCCTGGATTCTGTTATTCTGATTCTGTGATTCTATGATTCTGATTCTGATTCTGTGATTCTGTGAATCTGTGATTCTGTGATTTTGTGATGCAAATTCTGTGATATTGATTCTGGGATTCTGATTCTGTGATTTTGGTTCTGTGATTTTGATTGTGATTTTGATTCTGTGATTCTGATTCTGTATTCCTGTGATTCTGTGATTCTGATTCTGTGATTTTGTTTCTGTGATTCTATGATTCTGATTCTGTGATTCTGATTCTGATTCTGTAAATTTGTGATTTTTAATCTGTGATATTGATTCTGGGATTCTGTGATTCTGACTCTGTGATTCTGACTGTGTGGTTCTGATTCAATGATTTTGATTCTGTGATTCTGATTTTGTGATGCAAATTCTGTGATATTGATTCTGTGATTCTGATTCTGTGATTCTGATTCTGTATTCCTGTGATTCTGTGATTCTGATTCTGTGATTTTGTTTGTGATTCTATGATTCTGATTCTGTGATTCTGATTCTGTAAATTTGTGATTCTGTGATTTTTAATCTGTGATATTGATTCTGGGATTCTGGGATTTTTATTCTGTGATTCTGATTCTGTGATTCTGTGATTCTGACTCTGTGATTCTGACTTTGTGGTTCTGATTCAATGATTTTGATTCTGTGATTCTGATTTTGTGATGCAAATTCTGTGATATTGATTCTGGGATTCTGATTCTGGGATTCTGATTCTGTGATTTTGATTCTGTGATTCTGATTCTGTATTCCTGTGATTCTGTGATTCTGATTCTGTGATTTTTAATCTGTGATATTGATTCTTGGATTCTGGGATTTTTATTCTGTGATCCTGTGATGCTCATCCTGTGGTGCTGATCCTGTGATTGTGATCCTGTGATTCTATTATCCTGTGATTCTGATTCTGTGATTCTAATTCTGGGATATGATTCTGTTTCTGACTCTGTGGTTCTGATTCTGTGGTTCTGATTCTGTGATTTTGTTTCTGTGATCCCGTGATTCTGATCCCGTGATCCTGATGCTGTGATTATGTGTTTCTGATTCTGTGATTCTGCTTCCGTGATTCTGCGATTTTGATCTGGTGATTCTATTCAGTGATTCTGCGATTTTGATCTGGTGATTCTATTCAGTGATTCTGCGATTTTGATCTGGTGATTCTATTCAGTGATTCTGCGATGGTGATTCTATTCCGTGATTCTGATTTTGTGATACAGATCTGGGGATCCTGAGATCCGGGGATCCTGAGATCCGGGGATCCTGAGATCCGGGGATCCTGAGATCCGGGGATCCTGAGATCCGGGGATCCTGAGATTCTGTATTTTTGTGATTCTGTTCCTGGGATTCTGTGACCCTATGAATCTGATTCTGTGAATCTGTGATTTTGTGATTTTGATTGTGATACAAATTCTGTGATCCTGAGATTCTGTGATCCTGAGATTCTGTGATCCTGTGATCCTGAGATCCTGTGATCCTGAGATCCTGTGATCCTGAGATCCTGTGATCCTGAGATCCTGTGATCCTGTGATCCTGAGATCCTGAGATCCTGTGATCCTGAGATTCTGTGATTCTGATCCTGTGATTCTGCTTCTGTGAATCTGTGATTCTGATTGTGATTTTGATTGTGTTTCTGATTCTGTGATACCGACTCTGTGGTTCTGATTCTGTGATTTTGATTCTGTGTTTCTGATTCTGTGATTTTGATTCTGTGAGGTATTATTCCATGTCTCTCCCATTTTCTCGGGTGGGTTTTAGGGACCCCATGGCTGTGGTTGGAAGAGGGTGTGGGAAGTGGGGAGGGGGAGGGTGGGGTGCAGTGGTGAATCTGGCCAGTGCAGTGGGAGCACTGCTATTAATCCCTCCACCGGCCTCTCCAAGACGGACAGGTGACCTGGGTCATGGCTGCTCTTGGGATCCTGCTGTGCGCCAATGGTCTGCCATGTTTCCGGCTTCACAACAGTGAAGAAGCTTCACAAAAATTCCCGTGCTGGCGCCACAGGGCGTCTTACAGGGCAGGATTCTACTGGGGGAGGGGGGGGTGGGGGGTGAGAGGCGCTAGAGAAAGCCCAGTGCTTCGATGGAGGGGACAGTAGAAAGGGGAGGTGGAGAAAGGGCAGGGGATCCCCAATTCTGCTCAACTCCGCATGGTACAAGCTTTCCCATCACACCCACCCGGTCCCTCCCTCCGCCAGGAAACACAACGACTCACCTTCACTTCATCCAGTCCACGCGACTGACCGAAGAAATGTGAGGGGCTCTTCAGAGCTGCCAGGAGGCAAAAGCACAGAGATTAAATGGGCATCGAACACGTCCCGGCAGCGTAGTGAGGGAGAAATACTCTATATGTAACCCCATGCTGTAGCTGTCCTGGGAGTGTTTGATGGGGACGGTATAGAGGGAGATTTACTCTGTATCTAAGCCCGTGCTGTACCTGTCCTGGGAGTGTTTGATGGGGACGGTGTAGAGGGATATTTACTCTGTATCTAACCCCGTGCTGTACCTGTCCTGGGAGTGTTTGATGGGGACAGGGTAGAGGGAGATTTACTCTGTATCAAACCCCGTGCTGTACCTGTCCTGGGAGTGTTTGATGGGGACAGTGTAGAGGGAGATTTACTCTGTATCTAACCCCATGCTGTACCTGTCCTGGGAGTGTTTGATGGGGACAGTGTAGAGGGAGCTTTACTCTGTATCTAACCCCATGCTGTAGCTGTCCTGGGAGTGTTTGATGGGGACGGTATAGAGGGAGATTTACTCTGTATCTAAGCCCGTGCTGTACCTGTCCTGGGAGTGTTTGATGGGGACAGTGTAGAGGGAGATTTACTCTGTATCTAACCCCATGCTGTACCTGTCCTGGGAGTGTTTGATGGGGACACTTTAGAGGGAGCTTTACTCTGTATCTAACCCCGTGCTGTACCTGTCCTGGGACTGTTTGATGGAGACAGTGTAGAGGGAGCTTTACTCTGTATCTAACCCCGTGCTGTACCTGTCCTGGGACTGTTTGATGGAGACAGTGTAGAGGGAGCTTTACTCTGTATCTAACCCCGTGCTGTACCTGTCCTGGGAGTGTTTGATGGGGACAATGTAGAGGGAGCTTTACTCTGTATCTAACCCCGTGCTGTACCTGTCCTGGGAGTGTTTGATGGGGACAGTGTAGAGGGAGCTTTACTCTGTATCTAACCCCGTGCTGTACCTGTCCTGGGAGTGTTTGATGGGGACGGTGTAGAGGGAGATTTACTCTGTATCTAACCCCGTGCTGTACCTGTCCTGGGAGTGTTTGATGGGGACGGTGTAGAGGGAGATTTACTCTGTATCTAACCCCGTGCTGTACCTGTCCTGGGAGTGTTTGATGGAGACAGTGTAGAGGGAGATTTACTCTGTATCTAACTCCGTGCTGTACCTGTCCTGTGAGTGTTTGATGGGGACAGTATAGAGGGAGCTTTACTCTGTATCTAACCCCGTGCTGTACCTGTCCTGGGAGTGTTTGATGGGGACAGTGTAGAGGGAGATTTACTCTGTATCTAACCCCGTGCTGTATCTGCGCTGGGAGTGTTTGATGGGGACGGTGTAGAGGAGCTTTACTCTGTATCTAACCCCGTGCTGTACCTGTCCTGGGAGTGTTTGATGGGGACGGTGTAGAGGGAGATTTACTCTGTATCTAACCCTGTGCTGTACCTGTCCTGGGAGTGTTTGATGGGGACAGTATAGAGGGAGCTTTACTCTGTATCTAACCCCGTGTTGTACCTGTCCTGGGAGTGTTTGATGGGGACAGTGTAGAGGGAGCTTTACTCTGTATCTAACCCCGTGCTGTACCTGTCCTGGGAGTGTTTGATGGGGACAGTGTAGAGGGAGCTTTACTCTGTATCTAACCCCGTGCTGTACCTGTCCTGGGAGTGTTTGATGGGGACAGTGTAGAGGGAGATTTACTCTGTATCTAACCCCGTGCTCTACCTGTCCTGGGAGTGTTTGATGGGGACGGTGTAGAGGGAGCTTTACTCTGTATCTAACCCCGTGCTCTACCTGTCCTGGGAGTGTTTGATGGGGAGAATGTCTCCATGTGAATTTGCTGCCAATCAGTGTAGTGTATCCTTCCCTTCCCTATGTTAAACATGAATTCTCACGTGGCATGATGCCCTGTTCAGCGAGCTGTTCCCGAGTCCGGCGGTGTTGTAGTCTTAACTGGAGAACTGTAGAGAAAACAGAATAGACGGAACTCAAAATCGCTGGTGGAACTCCATGGAGCCCATAATCCAGGCCGACTCTCCCCCCGGTGCCAGTACTGAGGGAGTGCTGCACTGTCGGAGGTACATGTATATACTCTAGGATTTGAGCTCCATAATCCAGGCCGACTCTCCCCCCGGTGCCAGGACTGAGGGAGTGCTGCACTGTCGGATGGAGATGTATATACTCTAGGATTTGAGTTCCATAATCCAGGCTGACACTCCCCCCGGTGCCAGTACTGAGGGAGTGCTGCACTGTCGGAGATACATGTATATACTCTAGGATTTGAGCTCCATAATCCAGGCCGACACTCCCCCCGGTGCCAGTACTGAGGGAGTGCTGCACTGTCGGAGGTACATATCCATGCTCTAGGCTATCACGCTCTATGTCGGATTGAAAATTTCTCACTGCCAATATATTGAATTTCATTTACGTGGATGTGGCTGGGCCTAGCGTTTATTGCACATCCCTAATTGCCCCTTGAGAAGGTGAGTTTGAGCTGCCTTCTTGAACCGCTGCAGTCCCTGTGGTGTAGGTACACCCACGGCGCTGTTAGGGAGGGAGTTCCAGGATTTTGTCCATGTGGTGTAGGTACACCCACGGCGCTGTTAGGGAGGGAGTTCCAGGATTTTGTCCGTGTGGTGTGGGTACACCCACGGCGCTGTTAGGGAGGGAGTTCCAGGATTTTGTCCGTGTGGTGTAGGTACATCCACGGCGCTGTTAGGGAGGGAGTTCCAGGATTTTGTCCGTGTGGTGTAGGTACACCCACGGCGCTGTTAGGGAGGGAGTTCCAGGATTTTGTCCCCGTGTGGTGTAGGTACACCCACGGCGCTGTTAGGGAGGGAGTTCCAGGATTTAGTCCGTGTGGTGTAGGTACACCCACTGTGCTGTTAGGGAGGGAGTTCCAGGATTTTGTCCGTGTGGTATAGGTACACCCACAGCGCTGTTACGGAGGGAGTACAAGGATTTGGTCCCATGTGGTGTAGGTTCACCCACGGTGCAGTTAGGGAGGGAGTTATGTAGTACTGGATAATACACACACTGAGGACTCTATTCGACTGGATATTACACACACTGAGGACTCTATTAGAATTAATATTACACACACTGAGGACTCTATTAGACTGGATATTACACACACTGAGGACTCTATTTCACTGGATATTACACACACTGAGGAGTCTATTAGACTGGTTATTTCACACACTGAGGATTCTATTAGACTGGATATTACACACACTGAGGCCTCTATTAGTCTGGATATTACACACACTGAGGATTCTATTAGACTGGATATTACACACACTAAGCACTCTATTAGTCTGGATATTACACACACTGAGCACTCTATTAGACTGGATATTACACACACTGAGGACTCTATTAGAATTAATATTACACACACTGAGGACTCTATTAGACTGGACATTACACACACTGAGGATTCTATTAGAATGGATATTACACGCACTGACGACTCTATTAGACTGGATATTATACACACTGAGGACTCTATTAGACAGGATATTACACACACTGAGCACTGTATTAGTCTGGATATTATACACACTGAGGACTCTATTAGACTGGATATTACACACACTAAGCACTCTATTAGACTGGATATTACACACACTGAGCACTCTATTAGACTGGATATTACACACGCTGAGCACTCTATTAGACTGGATATTACACACACTGAGGACTCTATTAGACTGGATGTTACACTCACTGAGGATTCTATTAGACTGGATATTACACACACAGAGAATTCTTTTAGACTGGATATTACACACTCTGAGGACTCTATTAGACTGGATAGTACTCACACTAAGGACTCTATTAGACTGGATATTACACACACTGAGGACTCTATTACTCTGGGTATTACACACACTGAGGACTCTATTAGACTGTATATTACACACTCTGAGGACTCTATGACTCTGGATATTACACACACTGAGCACTCTATTACTCTGGGTATTACACACACTGAGGACTCTATTAGTCTGGATATTACACACACGGAGGTCTCTATTAGACTGGATATTACACACACTGAGTGTTCTATTAGTCTGGATATTACACACACTGAGGACTCTATTACACTGGATATTACACACACTGAGGACTCTATTAATCTGGATATTACACACACTGAGGACTCTATTAGTCTGGATATTACACACACTGAGGACTCTATTAGACTGGATATTACACACACTGAGGACTCTATTAATCTGGATATTACACACACTGAGGACTCTATTAGTCTGGATATTACACACACTGAGGACTATTAGACTGGATATTACACACACTGAGGACTCTATTAATCTGGATATTACACACACTGAGGACTCTATTAGTCTGGATATTACACACACTGAGGACTCTATTAGACTGGATATTACACACACTGAGGACTCTATTAGACTGGATATTACACACACTGAGGACTCTATTAGACTGGATATTACACACACGGAGGACTCTATTAGACTGGATATTACACACACTGAGTGTTCTATTAGTCTGGATATTACACACACTGAGGACTCTATTAGACTGGTTATTTCAGACACTGAGGATTCTATTAGACTGGATATTACACACACTGAGGACTCTATTGCACTGGATATTACACACACTGAGGACTCTATTGCACTGGATATTACACACACTGAGGACTCTATTAATCTAGATATTACACACACTGAGTATTCTATTAGACTGGATATTACACACACTGAGAACTCTATTAGACTGGATATTACACACACTGAGGACTGTATCAGACTGGATATTACACACACTGAGGACTCTATCAGACTGGATATTACACACACTGAGGACTCTATTACACTGGATATTACACACACTGAGGACTCTATTACACTGGATATTACACACACTGAGCACTCTATTAGAATGGATATTTCACACACTGAGGATTCTATTAGACTGGATATTACACACACTGAGGACTCTATTAGACTGGATATTACACACACTGAGGACTCTATTAGACTGGATATTACATACACTGAGGACTCTGTTTGACTGGATATTTCACACACTGAGGACTCGGTTTGACTGGATATTTCACACACTGAGGACTCTATTAGACTGGATATTTCACACACTGAGCACTCTATTAGACCGGATATTACACACACTGAGGACTCTGTTTGACTGGATATTTCACACACTGAGCACTCTGTTTGACTGGATATTTCACACACTGAGGAATATATTAGTCTGGATATTACACACACTGAGGACTCTATTAGTCTGGATATTACACACACTGAGTACTCTATCAGACTGGATATTACACACACTGAGGTCTCTATTAGACTGGATATTACACACACTGAGGACTCTATTAATCTGCATATTACACACACTGAGCACTCTATTAGACTGGATATTACACACACTGAGGACTCTGTTAGTCTGCATATTACACACACTGAGGACTCTATTAGACTGGATATTACACACACTGAGCACTCTATTAATCTGCATATTACACACACTGAGCACTCTATTAGACTGGATATTACACACACTGAGCCGTGTATTAGTATGGATATTACACACACTGAGGATTCTATTAGACTGGATATTACACTCACTGAGGTTTCTATTACTCTGGATTGTAAACACACTGAGGACTATATTAGACTAGATATTACACTCACTGAGGAGTCTATTAGACTGGATATTACACACACTGAGCATTGTATTAGTCTGGATATTATACACACTGAGGACTCTATTAGACTGGATATTACACACACTGAGCATTGTATTAGTCTGGATATTATACACACTGAGGACTCTATTAGACTGGATATTACACACACTGAGCACTGTATTAGACTGGATATTACACACACTAAGCACTCTATTAGACTGGATGTTACACTCACTGAGGATTCTATTACTCTGGATATTACACACACTAAGGACTCTATTAGACTGGATATTACACACACTGATGACTCTATTAGTCTGCATATTACACACACTGAGCACTCTATTAGTCTGCATATTACACAAACTGAGGACTCTATTAGTCTGGATATTACACACACTGAGCACTGTATTAGTCTGCATATTACACACACTGAGCACTCTATTTGTCTGCATATTACACACACTGAGGATTCTATTACTCTGGATTATAAACACACTGAGGACTATATTAGACTGGATATTACACTCACTGAGGAGTCTATTAGACTGGATATTACACACACTGAGCATTGTATTAGTCTGGATATTATACACACTGAGGACTCTATTAGACTGGATATTACACACACTGAGGACTATATTAGACTGGATATTACACACACTAAGCACTCTATTAGACTGGATATTACACACAAGGAGCACTCTTTTAGACTGGATATTACACACACTGAGGACTCTATTACTCTGGATATTACACACACTGAGGACTCTATTAGACTGTATATTACACACACTGAGGACTCTATTACTCTGGATATTACACACACTGAGGACTCTATTAGACTGGATATTACACTCACTGAGGCTCTATTACTCTGGATATTACACACACTGAGGGTTATATTAGACTGGATATTACACACACTGAGGACTCTATTAGACTGTATATTACACACACTGAGGACTCTATTAGTCTGCATATTACACACACTGAGGACTCTATTAGACTGGATATTACACACACTGAGCACTCTATTAATCTGCATATTACACACACTGAGCACTCTATTAGACTGGATATTACACACACTGAGGACTCTATTAGTCTGCATATTACAAACACTGAGGACTCTATTAGTCTGGATATTACATACACTGAGCACTGTATTAGTCTGGATATTACACACACTGAGGATTCTATTAGACTGGATATTACACTCACTGAGGTTTCTATTACTCTGGATTGTAAACACACTGAGGACTATATTAGACTGGATATTACACACACTGAGGGTTATATTAGACTGGATATTACACACACTGAGGACTCTATTAGACTGTATATTACACACACAGGACTCTATTACTCTGGATATTACACACACTGAGCACTCTATTAGACTGGATATTACACTCACTGAGGACTCTATTACACTGGATATTACACACACTGAGGACTCTATCAGACTGGATATTACACACACTGAGGATTCTATTAGACTGGATATTACACACACTGAGGACTCTATTAGACTGGATATTACACACACTGAGGACTCTATTACTCTGGATATTACACACACTGAGGACTCAATTACACTGGATATTACACACACCGAGGACTATCAGACTGGATATTACACACACTGAGGACTATATTACACTGGATATTACACACACTGAGGACTGTATTACACTGGATATTACACACACTGAGGACTCTATTAGACTGGATATTACACACACTGAGGACTCTATTAGACTGGATATTACACACACTGAGGACTCTGTTTTACTGGATATTTCACACACTGAGGACTCTGTTTGACTGGATATTTCACACACTGAGGACTCTATTAGACTGGATATTTCACACAATGAGGACTCTATTACACTGGATATTACACACACTGAGGACTATCAGACTGGATATTACACACACTGAGGACTATATTAGACTGGATATTTCACACAATGAGGACTCTATTAGTCTGGATATTACACACACTGAGGACTATATTAGACTGGATATTTCACACAATGAGGACTCTATTAGTCTGGATATTACACACACTGAGGACTCAATTACACTGGATATTTCACACACTGAGGACTCTGTTTGACTGGATATTTCACACACTGAGGTCTCTGACTGGATATTTCACACACTGAGGACTCTATTAGAATGGATATTTCACACACTGAGGAATCTATTAGTCTGGATATTACACACACTGAGGACTCTATTAGTCTGGATATTACACACACTGAGGACTCTATTAGTCTGGATATTACACACACTGAGCACTCTATTAGTCTGCATATTACACACACTGAGGACTCTATTAGTCTGGATATTACACACACTGAGGACTCTATCAGACTGGATATTACACACACTGAGCACTGTATTAGTCTGCATATTACACACACTGAGCACTCTATTAGTCTGCATATTACACACACTGAGGATTCTATTACTCTGGATTATAAACACACTGAGGACTATATTAGACTGTATATTACACTCACTGAGGAGTCTATTAGACTGGATATTACACACTCTGAGCATTGTATTAGTCAGGATATTATACACACTGAGGACTCTATTAGACTGGATATTACACACACTGAGCACTCTATTAGACTGGATATTACGCTGAGCACTCTATTAGACTGGATATTACACACATTGAGGACTCTATCAGACTGGATATTACACACACTGAGGACTCTATTAGACTGGATATTACACACACTGAGCACTGTATTTTCTGGATATTACACACACTGAGGATTCTATTAGACTGGTTATTACACACACTGAGCATTGTATTAGTCTGGATATTATACACACTGAGGACTCTATTAGACTGGATATTACACACACTGAGCACTCTATTAGACTGGATATTACACACACTGAGGACTATATTAGACTGGATATTACACACACTAAGCACTCTATTAGACTGGATATTATACACACTGAGCACTCTATTAGACTGGATATTACGCTGAGCACTCTATTAGACTGGATATTACACACACTGAGGACTCTATCAGACTGGATATTACACACACTGAGGACTCTATTAGACTGGTTATTACACACACTGAGCACTCTAATGGACTGGATATTACACACACTGAGCACTCTATTACTCTGTATATTACACACACTGAGGACTCTATTAGTCTGCATATTACACACACTGAGCACTCTATTAGTCTGCATATTACACACACTGAGGATTCTATTACTCTGGATTATAAACACACTGAGGACTATATTAGACTGGATATTACACTCACTGAGGAGTCTATTAGACTGGATATTACACACACTGAGCATTGTATTAGTCTGGATATTATACACACTGAGGACTCTATTAGACTGGATATTACACACACTAAGCACTCTATTAGACTGGATATTACACACACTGAGCACTCTATTAGACTGGATATTACGCTGAGCACTCTATTAGACTGGATATTACACACATTGAGGACTCTATTAGACTGGATATTACACACACTGAGCACTCTATTAGACTGGATATTACGCTGAGCACTCTATTAGACTGGATATTACACACACTGAGGACTCTATCAGACTGGATATTACACACACTGAGGACTCTATTAGACTGGATATTACACACACTGAGCACTGTATTTTCTGGATATTACACACACTGAGCACTGTATTTTCTGGATATTACACACACTGAGGATTCTATTAGACTGGTTATTACACACACTGAGCATTGAATTAGTCTGGATATTATACACACTGAGGACTCTATTAGACTGGATATTACACACACTGAGGACTATATTAGACTGGATATTACACACACTAAGCACTCTATTAGACTGGATATTACACACACTGAGCACTCTATTAGACTGGATATTACGCTGAGCACTCTATTAGACTGGATATTACACACACTGAGGACTCTATCAGACTGGATATTACACACACTGAGGACTCTATTAGACTGGATATTACACACACTGAGCACTGTATTTTCTGGATATTACACACACTGAGGACTCTATTAGACTGGTTATTACACGCACTGAGCACTCTATTACTCTGGATATTACACACACTAAGCACTCTATTAGACTGGATATTACACACACTGAGCACTCTAATAGACTGGATATTACACACACTGAGCACTCTCTTACTCTGTATATTACACACACTAAGCACTCTATTAGACTGGATATTACACACACTGAGCACTGTATTAGTCTGGATATTACACACACTGAGCACTCTATTACTCTGGATATTACACACACTAAGCACTCTATTAGACTGGATATTACACACACTGAGCACTCTATCAGACTGGATATTACACACATTGAAGACTCTTATCAGACTGGATATTACACACACTGAGGACTCTATTAGACTGGATATTACACACACTGAGGACTCTATTAGACTGGATATTACACACATTGAAGACTCTTATCAGACTGGATATTACACACACTGAGGACTCTATTAGACTGGATATTACACACACTGAGTACTCTATTAGACTGGATATTACTCACACTGAGGACTCTATTAGACTGGATGTTACACTCACTGAGGATTCTATTACTCTGGATATTACACACACTGAGCACTCTATTAGACTGGATATTACACACACTGAGGCCTCTATTAGACTGGATATTACACACACTGAGGACTCTATTAGACTGGATATTACACGCACTGAGGATTCTATTAGACTGGATATTACACACACTGAGGACTATATTAGACTGGATATTACACACACAGAGGACTCTATTACTCTGTATATTACACACACTGAGGAATATATTAGACTGGATATTAGACACACTGAGGACTATATTTGACTGGATATTACACACACTGAGCACTCCATTAGACTGGATATTACACACACTGAGGACTATATTAGACTGGATATTACACACACTGAGCACTCTATTAGACTGGATATTACACACACTGAGGACTATATTAGACTGGATATTACACACACTGAGCACTCTATTTGACTGGATATTACACAAACTGAGGACTATATTAGACTGGATATTACACACACTGAGCACTCTATTAGACTGGATATTACACACACTGAAGACTATATTAGACTGGATATTACACACACTGAGGACTATATTAGACTGGATATTACACACACTGAGGACTATATTAGACTGGATATTACACACACTGAGGTCTCTATTAGACTGGATATTACACACACTGAGCACTCTATTAGACTGGATATTACACACACAGCACTCTATCTCCTGGATATTACACACACTAAGCACTCTATTAGACTGGATATTACACACACTGAGGACTCTATCAGACTGGATATTACACACACTGAGGACTCTATTAGACTGGATATTACACACAGAGAGGATTCTTTTAGACTGGATATTACACACACTGAGGACTCTATTGGACTGGATATTACACATACTGAGGACTCTATTAGACTGGATATTACACACACTGAGGACTCTATTAGACTGGATATTACTCACACTGATGCCTCTATTAGACTGGATATTACACACACTGAGGACTCTATTAGACTGGATATTACACACACTGAGGACTCTATTAGACTGGATATTAGACACACTGAGGACTCTATTACTCTGGATATTACACACACTGAGGACTCTATTAGACTGGATATTACACACACTGAGGATTCCATTAGACTAGATATTACACATACTGAGGACTCTATTAGACTGGATATTACACACACTGAGGATTCTATTAGACTGGATATTACACACACTGAGGACTCTATTAGACTGGATATTACACACACTGAGCACTCTATTAGACTGGATATTACACACACTGAGCACTCTGTTAGACTGGATATTACACACACTGAGCACTGTATTTTCTGGATATTACACACACTGAGGATTCTATTAGACTGGTTATTACACACACTGAGCATTGAATTAGTCTGGATATTATACACACTGAGGACTCTATTAGACTGGATATTACACACACTGAGGACTATATTAGACTGGATATTACACACACTAAGCACTCTATTAGACTGGATATTACACACACTGAGCACTCTATTAGACTGGATATTACGCTGAGCACTCTATTAGACTGGATATTACACACACTGAGGACTCTATCAGACTGGATATTACACACACTGAGGACTCTATTAGACTGGATATTACACACACTGAGCACTGTATTTTCTGGATATTACACACACTGAGGACTCTATTAGACTGGTTATTACACGCACTGAGCACTCTATTACTCTGGATATTACACACACTAAGCACTCTATTAGACTGGATATTACACACACTGAGCACTCTAATAGACTGGATATTACACACACTGAGCACTCTCTTACTCTGTATATTACACACACTAAGCACTCTATTAGACTGGATATTACACACACTGAGCACTGTATTAGTCTGGATATTACACACACTGAGCACTCTATTAGACTGGGTATTACACACACTGAGCACTCTATTAGACTGGATATTACACACACTGAGCACTCTATTACTCTGGATATTACACACACTAAGCACTCTATTAGACTGGATATTACACACACTGAGCACTCTATCAGACTGGATATTACACACATTGAAGACTCTTATCAGACTGGATATTACACACACTGAGGACTCTATTAGACTGGATATTACACACACTGAGGACTCTATTAGACTGGATATTACACACATTGAAGACTCTTATCAGACTGGATATTACACACACTGAGGACTCTATTAGACTGGATATTACACACACTGAGTACTCTATTAGACTGGATATTACTCACACTGAGGACTCTATTAGACTGGATGTTACACTCACTGAGGATTCTATTACTCTGGATATTACACACACTGAGCACTCTATTAGACTGGATATTACACACACTGAGGCCTCTATTAGACTGGATATTACACACACTGAGGACTCTATTAGACTGGATATTACACGCACTGAGGATTCTATTAGACTGGATATTACACACACTGAGGACTATATTAGACTGGATATTACACACACAGAGGACTCTATTACTCTGTATATTACACACACTGAGGACTATATTAGACTGGATATTAGACACACTGAGGACTATATTTGACTGGATATTACACACACTGAGCACTCCATTAGACTGGATATTACACACACTGAGGACTATATTAGACTGGATATTACACACACTGAGCACTCTATTAGACTGGATATTACACACACTGAGCACTCTATTTGACTGGATATTACACAAACTGAGGACTATATTAGACTGGATATTACACACACTGAGCACTCTATTAGACTGGATATTACACACACTGAAGACTATATTAGACTGGATATTACACACACTGAGGACTATATTAGACTGGATATTACACACACTGAGGACTATATTAGACTGGATATTACACACACTGAGGTCTCTATTAGACTGGATATTACACACACTGAGCACTCTATTACTCTGGATATTACACACACTGAGGACTCTATTAGACTGGATATTACACACACTGAGGATTCTATTAGACTGGATATTACACACACTGAGGACTCTATCAGACTGGATATTACACACACTGAGGACTCTATTAGACTGGATATTACACACAGAGAGGATTCTTTTAGACTGGATATTACACACACTGAGGACTCTATTGGACTGGATATTACACATACTGAGGACTCTATTAGACTGGATATTACACACACTGAGGACTCCATTAGACTGGATATTACTCACACTGATGCCTCTATTAGACTGGATATTACACACACTGAGGACTCTATTAGACTGGATATTACACACACTGAGGACTCTATTAGACTGGATATTAGACACACTGAGGACTCTATTACTCTGGATATTACACACACTGAGGACTCTATTAGACTGGATATTACACACACTGAGGATTCTATTAGACTGGATATTACACACACTGAGGACTCTATTAGACTGGATATTACACACACTGAGCACTCTATTAGACTGGATATTACACACACTGAGCACTCTATCAGACTGGATATTACACACACTGAGTACTCTGTTAGACTGGATATTACACACACTGAGCACTCTATCAGACTGGATATTACACACACTGAGCACTCTATCAGACTGGATATTACACACACTGAGGATTCTTTTAGACTGGATATTACACACACTGAGGACTCTATTAGATTGGATATTACACACACTGAGAATTCTATTAGACTGGATATTACGCACACTGAGGACTCTATTACTCTGGATATTACACACACTGAGGACTCTATTAGACTGGATATTAGACACACTGAGGATTCTATTAGACTGGATATTAGACACACTGAGGACTCTATTAGACTGGACATTACACACACTGAGTACTCTATTAGACTGGATATTACACACAATTTGGACTCTATTAGACTGGATATTACACACACTCAGGTCTCTATTAGACTGCATATTACACACTTAGGATTTTCTTACACTGGATGCTTCACGCTGGGATGTCTATTACATTGGATAATGCACACACTGTTGATTCTAGTACACTGGATATTACATGTACTGAAAAATAAATTACATACGGTCGGGATTCTATTACACTGGATATTGCACACACGCTGGTGAGTGTATTGGACTGGATATTGCACACTCTGGAGAGTATTACACTGGATATTACAGGTATTACAGAGTGTATTACACTGGATATTGCACCCCCTGGGGATTTATTGCACTGGATATTACACACACTGGGGAATATTTTACACTGGATATTGCACACCCTGGGGAGTGTATTACCTTGGATATTACACGCACTGGGAAGTATTTTACACTGGATAATGCACACACTGGAGATTGTATTACACTGGATATTACCCACTGGGGAGTGTATTTCACTGGATATTACACTCATTGGGGACTATTTTACACTGGATATTGCACACACTGGGGAGTGTATTACACTGGATATTACACACACTGGGAAGTATTTTGCACTGGATATTTCTGAGATTGCGATGTTATGCCAGTGATGAAATACACTGGACTGTCTAATACACTGTTTAAAATAAGGGGTGTCCTATTTAAGATGGAGGTGAGGGGAAATTCTGTTTCTCAGAGGGTCGTGCATTTTTGCAACTCTCTTCCACAGAGTGCACTGGAGGCCAGGGGCAGTGAATATATTAAAGGCGGAGGTAGGTAGATTCTCGACTAACAAGGGAGACAAAGGCTATCGGGGTTAGGCAGGAATGTGGAGCTGAGGCCACAGTCAGATCAACTGGCAGCCTCGAGGGGCCGAATGGCCTCCTCATGCTCCTAATTCATAAACACACTGGGGAATCTATTGCACTGGATATTACGCACACACTGCCCAGTCTATTACACTGGACGTTACACACACACACTGCCCAGTCTATTACACTGGATGTTACGCACACATTGCCCAGTCTATTACACTGGACATTACACACACACTGCCCAGTCTATTACACTGGATGTTACACACACACTGCCCAGTCTATTACACTAGATATTACACACACTGCACAGTATTACACTGGATATTACACACACTGCCCAGTCTATTACACTGGATATTACACACACACTGCACAGTCTATTACACTGGATATTACACACACACATTGAACAGTCTATTACACTGGATTTTACACACAGATG